>KL285310.1:62287-86458 GCA_000699545.1 Podiceps cristatus
CCCCCCCCCCAATACTAGTGTGAAGCAACTGTATGATGGCGTGCACACACCCTACCCAGCAGCTGATAGCTGACATGTTAAAATTAATTTCTCAAAGAATTCCATGCAGCCCAGTGGGCCCCCTCTAAAAGTTCAGCTTTGGCTCCAGAGGAGACTAAATAACATATCATAACACCACTTAGCAACAATCCCCAGCCTCGTTCTTCCAGAGGATTTTAGATCAGACCCAGGTTCGGGATGTGAAAATGCTAAAAGTTTTGCAACAATGCTCAAAGGAAAAAGAACACAAAGAGTGTCTTTATCCTTATTTAATCTGGCTGTAGCATTTCTTAATATGTCTAGAGTTTGGTGTATGCTTTGGGATACACTACGGAACATGTTCCCTTGCAAGGGAATGGTTTTCACTTCAGGTTTTCTCTCAATGATGCTCCCTCACCCAGGCTCTGAGAGACAGTTTTGCACTATTGATTGCATGCATTCAAATAAGCAACAAGCAACCTGCTAACACACGCATGGCAAGGTTTTCTTCTCTTTTCTCTTTAAGTATTCTAGCTTACTTAAAATATATACATATATATATATATGTTTACAAAAGAGGTTGAGGGAAAATTTAAAAAGTTAAATATCAAGGCAAAGTGTTTCACATCTAAGGAGACAGAAATAATTAATCTCAATCCAGAAAAAAAAAAAAAAGTTATAATTAATTTATCGCATAATGTTATTTACTACTATCCAGTGTGTACAGTTTCTGCAACAAACTGAATATTTTTATCCCATTCACTCTTTCTACATTGCCAAAATAAAAAATGTCAGATGATCAGGGCAATGCAGACTATCCAAAACAAGCAGGGTTAGCATAACTTTAAATTTTCTCAAATTAAGATGCAGCAGTTTCAGACACATGGAAATGGGCTGTATTTTATCCTAGAAAGACATAAGAGGAGAAGCTGATATTCTGCTCTTCCACATCAGTTCTCCCAGTATACTTCATCTGGGTAAACCGATGCACAATCCCAAGTTCTCGACAGTTTGGAGTTCCATTGTGGAAAACATGACACAGCACTGGATACCACCAAGCCACAAAATACGGCATGCTTTAATATGAGGTCATCATAACTCTCATGAGATTTGGGTCTCTTCTCCTCTTTGCCATTCATCTGCCCAGTGTGCTCAGTGGTTGCCGAGGACCATTCTCTGTCCTCCCAGGCCTATTCTGCCTTGGGTAACCAGGCTGAAAACTCTGCGGCATTGGCTCTCTTGCTGCACGTGAACCAGAACACAGGCAACAGACCTTCAGTTGCAATTTGGAGCTCTCAGTACTGCTGCTAAGCAGTACGGATTTGACTACGTAAACCAGACACTTATTCTAATCTCAGTTACCCACCTGTGTAGATGCAAAATCACTCAAACAGAAAACCCCAGGTGTCAGCCTGATAAAGTACAACAAATACTGCGTCTAACAGTTGCTTTGAAGGGGGGTTAGCTGCCAGTGCAGATAGCTCTGGGCCTAACTCTTTTCTTCCTTGCACTAGTGATTTTTCCAGTGTGAAAGAAAATCCTTCTGACATTATTTTCTTGTTTTTCTAACAAGCTTGTTTTGAAGAATCTCAAAATCCTTGTAAGCAAACTGAATACACAGGATAATCCAAGGTTT
This sequence comes from Podiceps cristatus, assembly GCA_000699545.1. Classification (NCBI taxonomy): domain Eukaryota; kingdom Metazoa; phylum Chordata; class Aves; order Podicipediformes; family Podicipedidae; genus Podiceps; species Podiceps cristatus. The sequence goes on from KL285310.1 coordinate 63,942, forward strand.
ATACAAAAGCAGCCAATCACAGTAGTAGCTAAACCTCACTCCATCAAAGGAAATACATCAAGGACATCCTCTTCTTGTGTTATTGCTAAAAATTGTAAGGCATAGCTAAGAAAACAAGCCATGTTACAAGAGACTGATTTGCAGCACTCTGAGGGTGGAACACTGTTCTGGTTTATCCTACTCCTGGCTTTAAACATCTGAGACCAACACAAAGAAATTGTATCTTTTCTCCCTGCTAACCGTGAAGTAGTCGACTGGTTGCTTGTGACTGACGAGTGTCTGATAATGGGAAATGGCGGCACAGCAGGAGTTTATGGGTTAAGTCAGGAAAACCAATGAGGTGATTCTTCATTTAAACACGTGTGCAGGCCGATTGAGAAACATCGGCCTTACAGTTGTCGGGAGGGCTCGGATGCAGGAATTGCTGAGCACCAGGAGTTACTACTGTCAGCCTTTGCACCACCGCAGCTGTTCCAAGCCCTAGTCACAAGCCAGCTTCTCACAGGGTGAATGAAGCAGCCCCATGAGCCCTTTCCTCGGCTGCCTGAAATCACCTTTTCACCAGAGTAATGCAGTTGTGCAGTTATTCTCAGGGAGCCCGGTCCGCAGCAGGGATGTGCTTTGGAAAGCCCCTGTCAGCTCTGCTGGCTCTGAGCCCTCGCAACCAGGCACTACGCAGGAGGTGCTCCGGGGCAAGGCGATGAGGAGAATGCACGTGGCTGGCGTCATCCCATGGGCTGGCGTTTCTGGGATCCCAGGGATGGTTTATTCCCCCTGGGGACCAAATCAACTCTCAGCAGCCTCTGAGCTGAGGACTATGCTCCCCCTTAGTCCTTATGCTGCTGGTGAAGGCATCAGAGAGATGAATCAGGGGCCAAGAGAAAGCTGTTTAGAAAGGGCTCCAACAGATAAGGCCCTAAGTGAAAGGTTTGTTTGAAAGATGTCCCATGGGTGGGGTTTATTGGGAATCGGTTCAGTTTCAAGATTAAGAGCAAACTCATGGAAAGAAGCTGATTAAAGTAGCTGCTCTGGCTTTGATGCACCCATCACTGAACTGAGAATAGGAAAGTGAGATTGACTGAAAATGCAAAGTGAAGCAGAGCAGTCCACTTTCAGGACCAGCAGACAGAAGGGCAGACAGAAGTAGCCTGAAAAGTTGCCATTATTTTAGCAATGTGAACTAGATGCTAAAAATGTCAATTGATTTTTCATAGTCAAAATATTATTTATAGCATAGATAAAAAAATTCTAATTTCCAATAAACAGTCCTGAAGTGAATATTTTGGACTGAATCCTGCTTAAATTGCTCAAGCATATCATCATATCGAAGTCATTAGGACTGTACAAATGAGTAATGGGAACAAGAGCTGGCCTTTTATTGGCGTGAGTTTGAAATAGCTGCCTTACTCAAGCATGCCAATAAAACACTCTTGCCATACTATCATGTATTCCACTTACTCCCCATTTAAGAGAGAGGGGAAAAGGTTATTTTAGAAATACTTTAGAGTAATAAAATCTTTATAGCTACAATTTTTTGTATCTCTTATGCCTCTGAAGCCAGTTGATTTAGTTATGTCCACAGTTCTGGAAGTGATAGAAAGTCAGTACTTATGCATTTTGTATACCTCTATATATTACTTAAGCTGAAGTGTCTACAAATCAGGGGGTGCAGTTTTTAAGGTCATATAGCTCACAACTTGACATGAATTAAGAAAAAAACAAAAAACAAAAAAACCCATCAAAACAAAACAAAACGAACACATGCTGGGTATATCACATCCTCACAGTCCCTCCTTCCGATGGGACACAGCAGGTGTTTCTGGCTCTGATGACTTGCAAGGCAACAAATCTAAACAGCCTGTGATTGAATTGAAGCCTGTTACTGTAAATGGAAGAGTTGAAAGATTGGGAAGAAAAATATGCCAGGAGTAGAGAAGAACAATCACACATACCGGTTTGGGATCTTTTGAAATCTACATTAGGACCAAAGATAGTTTCTAAGTAATTATTAATATATTAATATATTGCTGCATATTTGGAACAGCATTTTCTTGCATTAAATTCAAAACATGCACTATTGTCCAGTTTATCTATTTAGTATACAGTAAGCCAAATAAATACCTCTGCCATACCAGCTGAAAACTTCCTGTTTACTCTTTCAAGCAATACTGTGCATCACTGTGAAAAACTGCTACATTTTTTCTACTACTCATATCTTCCACCACTGCTGACACACAGATGACCAAAACAAAGAAAAAAAAATTACTTTGTATTGTTAAGAGAAGTGAGCAAAATCCTATTTTGCTTGTTCATCAACAAACCTGTCAGCTAAATGATGATTGTGGTATCTCCTCTGGTAGTGGCACAAGTAAAACAGTGGAATCCTGGTGCAATTTTCTAAGTCTGAGGCTGCAATGCTGCCAGTTAGAAAAATCATTATGTGACTTATAAACAGAACAAATTTGCTCAGGAAGTCAGAGAGAAAAAAATATGGAACCCCACACTGCCATTTTGACAATTGCTTTCCTTCTGTAACTGCACTTTAAAAGAGAAGCAACTTCATTTGGAATAAGATATCTACTTTCTCAGCTGACACCATTCTGCTGAATAGCAGAATGACAAATATCTCTGTGGTTATTTAATTATTTAGGGCATAATATGCTATTTTATTTGACAATCTGTTTGCTCTGTGGATAAACTGCAATGCTGAGTAATTTTTCCTTATGAAGGAACAAGATTATCTGCTCATTAAATAGTCTCATTGGCCCAATAGCAACATCACATTACAAATAGAAATGATGCTATGAAAAGAACGGAGCAGAGATGCCTGGAAGTTACAGAAAATACAATAGAGACAACTCAGTCGCTGCAGCGAGTGAGAGGAAGGAAAGCTTCGGGGACTCGCAGCAGCAGTGCTGCCCATATGGGCAGAGGACGTTACGCTGTCAGGAAGATACTGAGGTGAAGATCAGCTTTCCCCTTTCGGCTGGTCAGGTAAGTTGCCTTACAGACCCCTGGGTGACACTGGCTGGATTATGCTGGTATGCCACAGGGTCAAGTTCGCCAAGCATCGCTATCATTTCCTGGGGCTGCTGTGCCAGTTGGTGGTTTGATCCAGAACCCCAGATACAGAAGGTTCATTTTCCATAACTTGTTTCCATCTGATGTGCATCTTCAGATGGAAATGCTCTGGAGTTCATGGAGTAAGCTATGTAAGTGAGGACAGCAGGCATTTCATGATGCTCTGATTTTGCAGGGCCTGCATTATGCATGGTGATAATAACAAGCTCTAAGCTATCAAACAGCACTTTCCATTTTAATATGGCCAAATGGTTTCACAGAACTCTGTCATCATCATCATTTTAGAGATGAAAATGCAGAGAGAAGTATTTTGCTTGGGGCTGTATTAGAAATCAGTAACATATCTGAAACTAATACCTAGCTTTCCAACCTCCTCGTCTAATGCTCTAACTACTATTTTACCCTAGAGATAAGAACGAGGATAAAAAGCTTTGTCATAACACATGCAGCATAGTTTACATCATCTATATAAGAAATAATGATAAGAGATGATTTTAATAACTGACTGTTCTGGGAAGCCAAAGATTTTCTTTGAACAGTGCTATGCCAAATGGCAAACTGAATACCTTTGGAGCTAATGGACGTATGAGAGTTAGACCTTGCATCCTGGCTCAGATGAAAGCTCCAGATGAAAGAGCTATCTCACCCATTTTCTGCCTCTGACAGTGGCCAAAACAAAATGTTCAGGGAAGAGCTGAGCAAGCTCTTACCAACATTTCTCTAGAACATTCTCAGAAGCCCCAAATCTTTGCCGATGAGGGACTTTCTGAGACAAAAGATGTGGTTTGTATTTAATAGCCTGATGACAAGGAGTCCCCCAGCTTACCTGAAAGCTGAAGAAGGACCTCTGCTAGTTTATTCTGAATAAAAAACAAACAAGTTTCACCCTCTCTGTCAAACTCCTCATTTTCTAGGCTTCTGTCACCCAATGAAATGCAAAGAATAGACACCAAAAGTAAGTTTGGTCCATTCTGGCTGCTGCTAGTGTTGGGAGAGGCCCACAGACAGTCCTCTCAAAGGAGGGGCTCTGTTCCTCAGAGATTCAGTAAAATATCACAGGTCTTGTCCCCATATGCTTTGCCTGGGAAAGTTACTCCTTGGACTGGCTGACACAGGCAGTGTTTTTAAAGCAAGTAACTCTTTGATATCTACCGTAGGATAAGAATAATTCAGTATCTCTACTCATTTGACAGTTTGGTCTCCTCTGACTCTGCTAGTGTAGCTTCTTTCCGGTGTCAATATCAGCATGGACACCAATTCCTTAGAAACATGTGATCTCATCAAATCATCAGACACAGACTGTCTTGGTGCCACTGACTTTAAATGAAACAAAATTTGAAGTGGTGATCTACAGATACAGTGTTCTGTGTCCTGTTGACAAGTCCCAAAGTACAAGCATTTCTGCAGAGAACTCCTAAAAAAATGTATGATCTCTCTGCCCCGGTAGAAGTATATATGGTCCATTTGCCATTTTCATTAGATTTTTTTTAGATCTTTAAATTTTCTTAAGGTGAAGGTGGGCACCTTAGTTTTAATAAGTGGCTTTCAAAAACTGGGGTCTGTTGGCCCTACGGTGTCTTTTGAGGCCTTCAGTTCTGTTTGTCACAACTGTGACACTGCAATGCCAATCAGTAACAGCCAAGCTCAGGCTCAAGAACAAAGGTAATATAGTGTTTTGCATAGGTTAATGCATCTGGGTTTACAAGAGTATTTGGCCAAATAAAACACTATGTTAGCCCAGCGGGACTGTTCCTAGCCTGTGGTCAGAATTAGTGTAGGGCATTTCTTGGTAGAGAGTGATAAGACCACCCTGAGGCCTTTGATATGTCAATTTATGTACCACTGCCTAACTAAGCTTCCATCTAGATTAAAAGTAAAACTAGCTTTTCTGGAGCACATGGGGATTTTTAAAGCCTCAGTTTGCCTATCTGCATTAAAGCGTTAAAATAATGCTACGTGGCACTCTTTAGCGTGGAAAGGTTTTCTAAGTATACAATCCCATTGGTTATAATTAGCAATATCATGCCTAATGATCATTAGTCAAAAGAAGTCTTGAACTACCTGATTTTCATCCAAAACCTGTTGATTAGTAATCCCCTGTAGCTGGGCCATAACACTCTACAGAAGCACTGAAGAGAAACTTGGCTTGAATGTAATCATTTGATTAGCATTCATCCAAGTAAAACATCCTCTTTTGTAAAGAGCAAGCGTAGTTCTACCTTTTGCTAGCTTTTGACAAGAGGCAGGTGTATTAAGCATAGGAAATGTATACAGTACAAAGTGTTCTTCGACCGAACACATGGAAAAATACGTTCTGTCTTGACAACAGTGACACTTCCTGGTACACCAGGTAAGGTATCACTGAGCTGTCATCAGCTGTGCGCTCAGATGGAAGAGAAATGATGCATACATAGAAACCCAGAAAAATAGAAGAAGAGATAAAAAACACTTAAAAAATAATTACAGATATGTTATCTAAAATTAATCACAGGATTATTGTTGTTGTGATCTTGCATTTTGTCAGCGATAAGCAAGCAGCCAGCAAGCCTGAATTGTGTAATTTCTTCAAGAAAACATAGATCAACATAACAGCTACCAAAATGTTGGGTTTGCTCCTGTGCCTTCTCTACTGAAACCCTGGAGTGTATTGCACCTACTCAGGCCTGCCTAAACTAAGTAGCAGCTGCTATCAGTAACTATGCTGCACATAAACACCTGGAAGCTGATGCATATATCAGAAGTTGGATCAACACACACATATTCGGGGCATTGGGAAATGAAATAATGTATGCCAAGTATAGAGAAATTCCCTTTCAGTTTAAATACACTGAAATGCTACTTTCTGCTCCAGATCACATTGACAGCTTCCTTTTTGGGATGGGGCTTGCTGTGATTGTGTTGACCATGTACACGTTTTGGAGCTGTATGAAACAAGATGCATCTCATTTTCTGCTTCCTTCAACAGCTCTCTTTCCTGCCCAGCCTTAGTGCACTTTACCTTGCTCTCTCCAGTACCTACTTTTAGTCATGATTTTATGCCGTACAGCATAATATTGCTATTCCTGTCTCCCAGTTAATTGTTGCTTTTCACTCATTACATATTCATGAATCTTCTCTGTTAGGAGTGTTTGGATAAAGTAAAACTATAGGTGGAGATTGGTTGAAAGTTCCCACCTTCTGAAACCTACCCCAGGCTCTCACAACTTTTAGATCTATTCTTGACAACACTTGGGCATTTCAAATAAATCTCTGAATCCATGAGGCAAGGCTAAAAATGTACTCAGCAACTCAATATGAAGCAACTACTTTCACTACAAACAGCAGCTACTCCTATCTGTATAACTTTCTTTGTTTCTTCTGCGGCTTCCTATCTGATGAGTTAGGAGAGAATTTCCTAATCTTCCTCCTCGGTTGATATTCAATGAGGGAGCACAGCCCCTGAAGCTGCCCTGCTAGGAACAGACACGCTGCATTGACACCAGATTACAGGACAGGAGGTTTCTTGTTTGTCAGTGCTAAGTCCCTTATGGTTACAAAAGGAGGTGACAGCAAGAACCAGGAAGAGAAAGAAAATTAATGGTGTGTGTAACACAGTAGAAACAAGAAATTATTGTAGTCTGCAGAAAGGAGCTTTCCAGAGGAAATAGCTTGAGAGAGGTAGATGTAGAAGCCAGCAACACCTGTAACTAGTCATTTGGCCAGTTAATGCAACTGCATGATAAACTTCATGCAGTTCCATGATAATAGTTATCTTCTGATTCAAATGCCTCACAAAGCAGGGGGATCATGATCATTGCCTCGCAAGCACAGGGTCCTTGTTACCAAGCAACACGACTTCTTCTGCAGAGCCAGGTTTCTACTTTGATTCATTTCCATTTGTTTTCTGCAATTTATACATTAGCAATTGAAAGGAACAGGTACAATAAATATCAATGTAGCATCTGTTAACTCTCTAATGTTCATTAACATTCAGATCAGTGCTAACTGATGCAAGCAGAGAAATTAATACATAATTTACCCATAAAATTAACTTTTTCACAAGTAACACCTTTCAGAGAGAAACTTTGTTGCCTAGACTAAGACTCAGTTCACTAACTCTTGTGGACTATGTGGATGCTTTTTAGAGTCCCAGGAGAATCTTGCCCTTTGCTTGACAGGGACATGGAGACAGGGACATTAGAAAGGGAAGTGTAATGGCAAAAGCAATAAAGAAGCTACTATATGTAGAAAAGAATATATATATATATAAATAAAAATCACTACATTATACCCTTTACTAATGGGAAAACATCTTTATCAATGGGAGTTATCATGATGCAATCTCTTTACAGTAGAGCTACTAATTAAGTGGACAACTGCATTATGAATTACTTATCTTTCCCAGTAACCTTCTATGAAAGAGCATAAGCTTCAGAAGGACTGTGGGTTGTTGTCTGATTTTGAAGAGTTAAATACTATTCTGGACACCTATGTCCATGCTTTGCCTGTGCCAATGAGTCCTGAGGTGATGTTCAGCAAGTTTCCTAACAAAGACTTGTATGAGTGCTCACAGTGAGTTTAATGTTTTCTGATCATTCAACGTGACATTTGTTGATTCAGTTTCTAGAAGTAATGACATCTTCTGTCTACAACTGAAAACAAGGGAACTGTGCCCGAAGAAAACAGATTTATATAACACAGTAAAGTGACAAACTGAAAGCAAAGTGTCCCAAAAGTTAAGAGATACCTGTAACAACTTCAGTTGTCATTGCCATAACTCAGCTCTTACACGGTAAAAGGAGAATAATGGAGGATGTTAATGTGGATTGGATTTGGGGCAAATAGTCATACCACCTAGGGTTTCCTGGAGGGTCCAGTTCAGTCATTCTCTATACTCTTCATCTCTTAATCCTCCCTGGTGGTGTGAGGAGGAGAGTCAGAGAGAGAGAGATCATGAGTTGAGATAAAAGCACTTTACCAGGACAGCAAAGGAAATGAAAAAAATACATTAATAATAATAATAATAATGTGTAAGGATAATAGAATATGTAAAATGAACGATGCACAATTTCTCACCACCTGAGGACTGGCACGGCCCATCATGAGCAGCAGCCAGGGAGCAGGGATATTCCCCCGCAGCCATCCCAGAACAGCAAGTTCCAGAGAGACTGAGGGAGCAAATGACCAAATAAACAAACAAACAGGTCAGAACAAAAATAAACGAAAATCAAAGTAACAAGAAGGGAACATGAACAGAAACGAACCGAACAAGGAACCAGAGCCAGGGGGCAATGGCTGACCCTCACTTATACTGAGCACAACGTCTATAGTACAGAACACTCTCTTTGGCCAGTTTAATCAACTATTCTGGCTGTGCCCTCCCAGGTGTTTGCACCTGCACATCAGCAAAGCTTGGGAAACTGCTAAATGTCCTTGATCGTTCAGCAGCAACCAACAGCAGCAGCGTGCTGTCACCATTTTCACATACTAAATTCAAAACACAGGAGCTGCTGAAAACAAAGCTAGCTCCGTCCTGGCTGAAACCAGGACAAGATGGAACAGCTTTTCAGCTCTGATCACAGATCTGATGGTTCAGAGTGTGGAGAGACACTCTTTAATAGCCATCAACCAAAATAAAGACAAGAGAAACGTCTTGCTTTTCTCAACCACAGAGTGAAAGTCACTTGCCAGGAAGAACAATTTCCCCATGTGGCTTCGTGGAGTCAAGAGGTCATAAAATAGGAACAGCAGTCTTTGCTGAAGTTCACCAGGGTCTACAGAAATCTTTCTGCAGTTGTGTCTCAATCAAGTGTTAGCAGTCATGATCCCTGCTTAAGGCTTGTGACCCAGCGAGTACTATAAGCAGTTTCGGCAGTGTATCTTCCTTAACAATTGACAAATAAGGGCATTTTCATGTCATTCCTTCTTTCACATGGTCTGGATTAATTTGTCTCCACTGATAACTGTGTCTTTTTCCCAAATGAAAGGATTTTTTTCCCCTCCCCAGACACCAAGAAACATCTGTAAATTTGATGAGATGCAGCTATTTTCGTAAATCAGCAAACCAATTCATCTTCTAAATGGCCGTCTTGGATTAGTTTTCTTTTCTGATTTTCTGCATCTCCCAGTGGCTATTCTTTGGTTCTTGTGAGCCACCTTTTGGTCCTCAGCACACTGTGAAGTAGAAATGTGCCCCACGTATGCAGCCATCTACATATTCAACACAGATTAATCATTTAGGTTCTTTCTTCCCGCAAACAGAGTGTGTGCTGATTTGCTGTACAAGGCTGAGTCCTATGACATCCTGGAACCACTTAAATGCAGGAATGACGTGTGTCAAGAAGGGAAAAAAACCTCATGATCAAAAAGTGACCACCATTTGTCCTCAAGTGCTTTGAAAACCTAGCTACTCATGGGAGGTGTTGCCTCTATAGCTGTAGATAAATTCTGGTTTTGTGCAGGAGATATTCTCTAAAGATTTCAATGGATGAAAATGGATCAGTCTTTTTTTTACAGGTATAAATGTCATCAGTAAGGTTTGAAATACCCAGAGACCATGAAAATTTTACCATTGATTTTAAAGACTCCAGCACTTTTCCCCTCATTACTGACTTTGAAAGATGATGTTTGAAAATTTGGAAAAAAAAAAAAAAAAAACAAAAAACCAAAAAAACAACAACAAAAAACCACACACACACCTGAGAATGTGACACTTTGCTAAAAAAGGCCAAATATAGTATATAACTTTGCACATGTATTTAAGGGAAATATTGCACCTGTGTCCATTACACTTGCTTTCAGCAAGCCTTCTTGAAAAATAACTCTCAGTACAAAAAAAAAATGTTCTTTGAGTTAAATACTTCTTGTTATGTCAGCACCTCCTTCATTTATTCTTGTTTCTGATGATATCTTGGATTAAATACCTGGGTTAATTTCTAGGAATGACACAGCAAACCTGGCAGCCATAATCCCTTTAGTAGTTCAATATGTTTATGAGGGTTGAAGGATGTTAAATGTGGCAGTTTAAATGCTAAGCTGAGTAATCGGTTCATTAGGAATTTGCTCAATATGTTTGCCATCTGCAGCCGAAGTATGCAAAACCGGACTCAGATAATTCACCACACAGTTTAATGTATGGACAAGGTAAACTCCTCAAACATCAATTGACAAACCCTGCTATTTTGTTAACAGAGATAAGTGCATATTTGCACCCACACCCAGGGATAACTTATCCCCTTCCTTATAGAGGCACTGCAATACAACTGCATTTAACAGCTGGGGCAGGTATGCACAACTCCACCTTCAAGATCCTGACCCAGGACAGCCTCAGCCAGCAAAGACAGGCTTCAGGGGGTCCAGAAGTAATCTGGGGAGCTCCATCACAGCCATGGAAATCTTTCTGTTGATTGCTATGGGGATTGCATCACATCTGTGTGGCGGACCTGCAGACACTGAAATACTCAACCCATGTCTCTATGCTGGCCTGTCTTTCTGTCCGGAGGGACTATATTCCCCACTGCAGCAAAAAACCTGCTGCCTTCTTGAAGCTATCTCAACCTTTTGAAATCAAACTTCATTTTATGCTGTCCCATTCTTCCCTTCCACTCTAGTCTTATGACTATCCATCCTGCAGCCTGAATATTGTTAGTTGGGTTTGTTTTTTTTCTCTCCCATATAATTCCTCTCTTTGACCCTTATCTCACTCTCCACAGCAAACCTTATCTCTGCTAATGTTATAAACCAGCCACAACCGTCAATAATTCAACAGAGCCCAGAAACAAATGACCCAAATTTCACCCAAGCCCCCATGCTAATATTTTTCTCTGACTGAGTTTATACCTTCAGACATTTCTAACCCCTAAGATGTATGGCATATAGCAATTTAGGGGGAGTTCAAATCTCCGGTTACCTGTCTGATCTGATCCAGATGCACCATACAGCCCCAATATAATAAATGCCCTTGCCTAGACAGCAAGAGAAATTTGCTTAGATCAGTTACAGTATGAAGAAAATGTGCAGAAAAGGCTGAACTGCCCCATACTCCATAGTTTCATGAGCATCTACCCCTTTCTTTAAGTAAAGGAAGATGTCTCTGTCACAGTACTGAGTTAAAGACTTTTTCTGTCTGTGCCTTAGATGCCTGTGAGGATAAACTTAAATCAAGACCTCCTCCTCCAGCACTCCATTAGCATTCACTCAGTTCCTTGCTAGTGTCCTATTAAATGCAGAGTTCATTTAGACTTAGAAGCAATTCATGAAGCCCCGAGTATTTCACTGATCAAAAATCTCTTGAGGCTCTGCTTCTGCAACAAAAACTGATGTAAGGAGAGAAAGGGGGGCAGGGGAGAAACAGAAGAGCAAAACCCCACATCACGGCTCAGCATGATAAACAAGCATGAGAAGGAAGGCTGTGCTATGGGGAGAGGGAGGAAAGAGCGATTATGTGGTAGAGAATGATTTCCTTCCTCAAAATGCCTCTGGGAAGGAGGAAGCAAGAAAACATGAGAATCCCGCCAGTACACACAATGACCCTTCAAAGCACCATGGGGAACCCAATGATGAAGAGCTTTCCTCTAATGCCTCCTGCCAACTTGATGTTTGCCAAATCCCATTTGCCTCTAATCACTCACAGACAGTTGCTTGGCCTGAATCTGCTCCCTCTTTTTCTGGTGTAACGCTGGAGTAAGGGTGCAGAAGCTAGCTTGGTGCTTGTGTATGCGAGGCTAGGCCTGGTCCGCAGAGAAGCAAAAATGCTGACCGATCTGCCTTAGTGTCTGGCTTGGAAAAGTCCTGGTGAAGCAGGTGGGTAGCAGGGTGGGCATGTGGATCTGCATGACATTATAAGGGTTATCCTCATAGCAAGAGAGAGTACACAGCTAGGGTATTCCCAGTAGGTGCTCTGGGAAGAAATGGTTAATCAGAGACACGATTACTTTTCTGACAGCTCAGGAAAGAGAAACTGTTTACTGAAGGCCATACTGACATACATCTTGCTACAATTTCTTCCATTACTCTGCCTCAAAGACAGAGTTATACCTTCTTACTCATCCAGTGACTTTTGCAGGATACTACGCACAAGGTCTGGCTGCCTTTTGGAGACAAGCCCAGTTTTCTGAAAGATCCTTTATGGCACAGTGAAAACAAAGAGAAAAGGGAGTCGTTATTAGGTGCTAGTCACCCAGACAACGCACCAAGGCAAGTCTAACCTGGATTTTAGTAATGTGTCATTCTCTATAAGGCCAGCTGTTCATCAAGTCCACCTTCCTTCAACCCTTAAATTACGGCAACACATAAGAACAAGAAATTGTTTTCTGACCCTCCTCTGCATATCATACCTTCAGCAACAGAAGCAATCAGCTGACATCCTGAAGCACAGCATCTGATTGCATTTCGCATGCATAATGGTGGCTGTTATTATTGGTAAGAACAACAGTTGTTACAGTTCAACAAATGCGTCTTAATCATTTTCTGCTTATGTAACACATCATATACAAGTATTAATGCAATCAAGTGCACTCTAAATATGGACTGCAGAAATATTGCCTGCAGTCTCCCCAGTAAGAACTGTTACTGAATCTAAAGGTCTGGATAGAAAAGGACCGTGCAGAAGCTGGGCAATTTGAGGGCATTGGTCTCATGTTTAGACGTTTCATGTGTAAGGTGATCCTTAATAATTATGGTTTTATACCTTAGTTTAAGAAAAGTGAAACAAAATTCCTCCTATGTCTCTGTTCCCTTTTGCCACTGGCCCATCAGGATTACTTGCACTGATTTCTGTCTTGTTATTCTGAATTTAGATTCTTGTATGTAAGAGCAAATGAAGCCTGTATGTAGCAATAACCTTATCTACCCTGAAGGAAAAAAAAAAAAAAAAAAAATCTGTGTGTAGATATAGAGATGCTCTGATTTTGCCTCTCATGCTCATAAATTAATTATGCCAGTACTCTCTATAGCACCAAGGAGAACTGCTACAAACTGGTGTACATCTGTACCACTGAATTCCCTCATCCTTCCAACAAGGTAGTTTTATCCAGGCTGTCTACTGAAAGAGACTTGTGGCCCCTGCTATCTCCTGGGTGACTGTCCTGGAGAATGCATGGGCCAAATCCCCTCCAGGGACCATTCTAGCAATGTAACAGTTTAGGAAATAAGATTCAGGTGCCCAAGAACCTTTTCTGGCACTTTTAAAAATCCTGAATTATAATAAGCTCAGCATTGCTGTGCCAAATTTGCTCAAGTGATAATATTTTGGATTAGGGAATGCTAACAAACCGAAAATAAAGGTCACTTTTAAAATATATCTGTGTATATAGCCATACGCACATATCCAGTTCCCAACTGGAATTAGATTACTTCCCAGGGAATTGTTCCTCTACAGACTTAGAAGTACCACTACAAGACACACTTTCTTTCATCAGTGAACAAGTCATTACCTTTTTCCTTAATGTGAAGGAGGGAGATAAACACTTCCCAAAGTGCCCCTGAAAACTCATTTCTAACTTGGAACTGTCTTGGGAGGAGGTAACAGTCATTGCTACAGTGTTTTTCATATTTAGAAATTAAAAGATAAAACTTGGAATTAAGATATCCTTCATGCCAAAAGCAAATATCACCTTGACTTTTTGCTACAGTATGGGACAATTTGCACTGTTCAGATAAAGTATACGAAAGCATTCCTATTGTTTAGTTCTTTTCCTGACCAGGCTTTAGACCTGAAGAGTTTTGTTTTTCTCCATTCCTGGTTCTGACTCTTTTCTATACAAGACCAGGCCATTCAATTGAAAAATGAAGGATTTTTCTGTGAATACTGTGGTGACTTAGACTGAGAAAATGCCATCAATCTCAGAGAACACTTCAAGTGGTTTGTAACCAAGGTTTTAGACTGAAAAAAAAAAAAAACAAAACAAAACAAAACAGTGAGCATGTTCCCACTGCTACCTTGAGCACAATATAAAACTTTTTAACGTATGAGACTATACAATGTTACCCTGGCTGGTTCCCTGCCACCAATAAGCAAGGCTTGTTCAGCCACTCCAGCTCCGTTTTGAGACAATGACTGTCTTGCCACTGGTGAGCAAGTTCCTGCAGCTGCCGTTTCAAAGGTAGAAAAGAATCAGCTACCCTTCATTAAACACTACAGTAAACTGAGCAAATGGGAGCAGAGACAGAACCGGGACCAGCAGTTCTGCCTGCCTGCCTTCTCCTGGCCCAGAGTAAGGCTTCATGGCATAGACTGGCCCAGGGGTAGAAGATGTCAGAGAACAGCTTACCTACCACTCACATGGTTTTCCCTTTTAAAATCCACGCAATGCTGCCTGCTTTTGGACTCTGTCACTTCTCCCGAGTTTGTCTTATTCTTGAAAGTCTTTGAAACGGGCCTGGTTGAAGCAAGCCTTAAGAGGCTGAGCCACACATCTCCCCCCCAGCTCAGGCAGGTGCCAGGAAAAGAGTCCAGAGGCAGACATCCACTGTGTTTTTGACAAGTTGTTTTGTTTAATGATTATAATGACAATCCCCAGGATTTTCGATTATTTTTCCATGACAGAAAAATGAACAATTTAATTTCCTTGCTGCTGGGATCAAACAGCCAAACAGCCTGTGGCATTATGATATAAATACATCTGAATAAATTAAAGGAGAATAAGGGAGACATTCAATACAAAGAACATCCTCTTCTCAGAAGCACTCAGCACCAGAATGACCTTTCCAAGTAAGAGTATGAAAGTTAGAAGAATCACTTTACATTCATGCCCTCTCAGCTTCTAAGAATATTTTACAACCTCTGCTGGGGGTCTGATGGATTTCTATAACGGCAGGTTAATGACAGATGCAATAATATCAAAGGTATCTTGAGCTGGGGGATAGGACAGTCCAAGAAGCAGATATGCACAAATAGGTCTTTTTTCAGCATCTTGCAGCAGTCAGAGTACGTGTGACTGGCTTTATTTCCCTAAGAGGAAGCAAAGGCTTGGCTTCTAAAAGTTTGGGAATTGTGAATCTAGAGGTTTCTATAGCAGAAAATGCAGTACAGAAAATAGCAATATCCATGGGAATGCAGAGCAGTCCCTCGATGTGTAACGGCGCATAGCAACAACGTATACCATCATGGCGGCCAATAGAGTAGCCAGATGTAGGTAGCAGGGTATATTTTCCAGTATGTATGTTGAATGTATTAACAGTACAGCCTGGACCGTGGCCAGGATGTTAAGTGTCACAAAAAAAAGGAGTTATCATGCAGCTGATAATCACAAGGATGTAGAGCTTTGTGTGCAGGGGATCAGATCTGGTTAGCGTCCTGATCACGACCATTCTGGATCAAAAAAGTTAGCACTTGCAAAGAGGAAAATGGCATCTTCTGAGTTGCCAGCACCTGGATTCCCCTGTTTAATAAATTCTCTTAGGTCTGTTTTGGTTGCAAAATTTGCAATGGTACAACACATGAGTGAAGAAAAATTACATTAAGTGACAATTTATCTGAATGAATCTGAACCTCTTGACTGGAGAGATGTCTGGTTTGTGAAAGGGACAATATACCTTGCATTGTCTTCAATGGAAGAAAAAAAAAAAAAAAAAAGCAGATACTACAGAATAACTGTGGGAAGGGAGAATTAATGCAAGTCACAGTAATTGAGTGTAACTAACAAAGTACCGGACAAATGAGCTGGAAAAAAAAAAATCCCTTGTTCAAGCACTGTAAGGAATAGTGGTCCTGCATTCCACTTCAGGATTGAGCAGAGTGAAGGGCCAGAGACGTTTCCTCTGCAAAACCCGTCGTTAAGATATGTGCTCTATCCTGGGTGGCACCTCACTATTTATTTCAGGTTGCTGATGCCAACTGAGCATGCTGGACTGTACGTAGTGCTGCAGGCTAAGAATCCCTTCGAGCGATGATTCCAATTTTTCCAGTGACTGAGCCTATGACAAACCATCTGCACATCACAGGCCTCACTCTCCCCACCTGTGAAAAATTAACGCGCTCTTTCATTTCTCAAATTGATAGTATTAAAATTAGTCAGCAAGTGTCAGCGCACAAAACCTTACTCCTTACTCCCTGGATGAACAGGTTTTTACCTAGTTGTTTTGTCCAATTTCTCTGAAATTGGGCATTTAATTATTCTCTAAGACTGTAATATTTACACAGTATTTTGGAAGACATTTTAATAACATCTTCCTATAAGATGATTATCTTTTTTTTTTTTTTTTTTTTTTCTTTTAATTTTAAGAAGCATGACTGTTATGACCCAGAAGAAACATAATAGCACTAGAGAGGATTCTGTATCCCTGCCTTGTGGGCTATATTCACTAGAGGATGTGAAGATGGAAGAGAGTTCTGTCATCTGAAATTTTGACTGACATGGTTTGAAAATAGTTTGAGATTACAATCTGGTATGATGGAAGTTGCTTTACAACCCCAAAATAGCAAAGAAGCCAGAAAGTTAAAAGTATTTATGCAGTGAAAATTAAAGAAGTCCATAATAATTAGAAATATTGAAACTTAAAATGATGACCTTTTCTATTTAAGCGAACTTGATCATCTAGAAATGTTGATATTTTGATATCTTTAAAGGTTAATCTGAAATTCGTTTTTCCAAATTACCTCAAAATTGATTTTTCCATCATTTAACAAAGAGACAAAGCACTACCTTTTGGGAAAGTCTCTACAGTTCTTTTTCTGCTTGACTGCAAATGGGTGCTCTACATGGCCGGAATAGCAATTCAATTAGGGATCCCCAAACAATTATTTTATTACTGTAAAGTGCTCTTACTATGGCTCAGCCTAAAAATCTCCAGGAAGCTCATGATGCCACAGAGTGTTAGGGTCTATCTAAACATTTAATGCACTCCTCTAAAGAAGATTCTAATCTAAATAGGCAAAATGTTAGGAGGAAAAAAGACATGTTATTAGCCCCCATTTTGAATGCAAAGAGCATGTGACACCAAGAGGAAGCGAAATGCCAATGGATACCCAAGAATTAGAACTATCTCTGGCTCTGCCACTGACTCCCTGAGAACATATTGGGTGCAAAACCGTCCTTGGCTTCTGGAGAATTATATTATAAATAAGTTATTCTGTGTGATGAAAAAGGAGAAATGGAGGATCTGTATGTGTGCTACTCCAGATGCAGGATTAGTTTCTTACAGTAATGAGATGGCTAAGTAATTCCACAGGATTTCACCAAGGTAATCAAGTCCAGACACTCAGCATCTTACAGCCTTTAGACACTGATGAACCCAAAGTCTTTGCTATTATCAATGCACGTAGTTAAACAGCAAGAAAGTAATTTGAAAAATACCTTCTGCTTAGAGCTGCCGCAATTCTTTCCTAAAGCATGCCCTGGCCAGAAGTGCGGTTCAGACAGCACGGGTATTAAAAACCTTTCTGGTAAGGAGTTGCCAATGATACTGGTGTATATATGCCCTTGGAGTGCCCAGGCTGTCAGCTGCAGCAGCTGCTGCTTCATTCATTATACATGAGGAGTCACAGGCAGCGTGAAGCGTTGAAATTAATCCTGACAGAGTCATGAATAAAATGTAAATATATCTTGAGAAGGAAACATTTGCAAGGGAATTGGGGAAAAAAAAAAAAAAAAAAAGAAAAAGAAAAAAAGGAAAAAAAAGGAAAAATTGATCAATAGTAGGAATGTAGGAGCGGAATGAAGCAGTAGTCTGCAGAGTGAACACCTGAATCTTCTTGTCTCATTTCATGACAACGGGAAGCAAGCTCCAGGACTGCTAGCACCCACCACAGTGCTACAGCTGCCTGGGAAGATAGACAGAGCAGCTCAGGGAAAAACAAAAAACAAAACAAAAAAAAACAAAAACAAAAACAAACAAACAAACAAAAAAAAACCCCACCCAACCACACAAAAAAACCTCAACCCAACAAACCACTAAAGAACCCACACCAAAACCCAAACAAAACCCACAACAAAATAAAAACAAAAAAGAAACCCCCCCAAAACCACACACACAAAACCTCCCTAAAAAATACACAACAAAAAAACAACAAAACCAGCAAACCCCACCACCACAACAAAACAACTATAAACCAGTAAAAACCTGTGTGCTTAGGGAGTTTTAAACGCAAACCGTGGGATTAGCCTTGAGGGCCACAAAATAAGGCTTGTTCTGTCCGTGGGCTGAAAAAAAAGGAAAAATTGATCAATAGTAGGAATGTAGGAGCGGAATGAAGCAGTAGTCTGCAGAGTGAACACCTGAATCTTCTTGTCTCATTTCATGACAACGGGAAGCAAGCTCCAGGACTGCTAGCACCCACCACAGTGCTACAGCTGCCTGGGAAGATAGACAGAGCAGCTCAGGGAAAAACAAAAAAAACAAAACAAAACAAAACAAAACAACACAAAAAAAACCCCCACCCAACCACACAAAAAAACCCCAACCCAACAAACCACTAAAGAACCCACACCAAAACCCAAACAAAACCCACAACAAAATAAAAACAAAAAAGAAACCCCCCCAAAACCACACACACAAAACCAACCCCTCCCTAAAAAATACACAACAAAAAAACAACAAAACCAGCAAACCCCACCACCACAACAAAACAACTATAAACCAGTAAAAACCTGTGTGCTTAGGGAGTTTTAAACGCAAACCGTGGGATTAGCCTTGAGGGCCACAAAATAAGGCTTGCTCTGTGCGTGGGCTTGGCAGAATAGGGAGAAGCTGGCATCCACTTGTCTTTTAGCCATGTCTTCCCATTGACTCAGTGCCTAGTTAAAAAGCATTGGCAGTTTGCTTGGAGCTTTAAGACAAGCTATCTCCTATCCGCTTCTGGTTCTTACCTCTTTCAACAGGCAGTGACCATATGAGTCCTCCTAGGCTGTTTGCCCAGTAAACCAGACCAATGAAATCACCTTTAGTAGCGTCAGGTCACCCCGGTGGGAGACTGTTACCTTCCGAGCAGCTCAGACTATATTGCAAGCACCCATCTGACTCCAGCAAGCTGTTTCAGCTCTCCCTGCCTCAGATTACCTGGTCTCACAATCCACCAAATGATATTCCTCTGCTTCACTGAGGGATGAGGAAGAGTTACATGATTCTGGATGCTTGATAAAATGTTGTTCTCTAGATACAAAGACTGACTATAACACTGGACTGTCACAGCCTCTTTCATAGGCTGTGGTGGTTTGAATACTGCAGGTCAAATACTGCTCTCAGATACGCCCAGGCAATTCCAACCAATTTCAGTCGTAGGCAGGACAAAAATCTGCATATGCAGGGCTCAGTCTAACATCACCGCAATTTGTGTATGTGTGTACGTGGAGGGCATGGGGGTGGCACACAGCAGCCACTCTCTGACAGCAACAGTACCTACCCAGCGGGGTGCAGGAGGGAGAAATGAAGAATCGTTTTCCCAGTGGAAACTACAGGGAGAATTTTAAGCAGACAGAATGTAATTACCTGAAATGGAATCGTACATTATACCCATCACACCATTCCACATAAAAATTTAAGGCACGATTTGCAACTGCGGAAGCTGAAGTGAATTTCTGAGTTTCATTAATTTGGTTCCTCCTCTTTAGCACGGTACTGACGATGAAAGACAGATTCACCTGCATGGAGAAGCAGTACCACCTTCTCCGTGCCCTTCTCTGGAGGGAGAAGCTGGGAGGTATGTTATGCCTATTTCTGAGAGGACCTCAGCTACAGATTTGCCGTCATATTCTTTGTACTGCTTTCAGCCAGCACAGCTACATTATCTATACCTTACTGGATGCATATACGTTACTAAACCACAGTCCCTAGCTCCCTCTATTACATGGCACCTGGATGCCTCCAAATCCTTAAGGCTCTTATCCTTCTAATTAATCCCTCCTGAGACACAATTTTAAAGGCAAGAACTGAGGCTCAGAAAAACTGAGAGTAGGATTCATCTCACCTAACTTTAGAAATCTGAAATGTAAGTGTTTGCACCTAGGGAAAAGCCTATTTTCCTAGCTTAAGAGTCATTAGACAAGAAGAGGTGCTTATAGGGCTGAACTGTCTTAAGTGTCTGGTTTAGGAGGGAACTGATCATTCCCTAGAAATGCCTGCTTCCTTCCTTTGGCTATAAACAAAGATTTGATAATTGCCCTGTTATTTAGACCCATGCAGTCAGTGGAATAGGGAATTGAAACCACATCTCCTAATTCATACACAGATTTCTTAGCTAGCAAGCCGTGACCCTATTCCTGAAACAACTATATATATAAAAAAAAAAAATCTTCAAAAATTTAGTCCTGCTAGGAAACTTGCCTTCGGCCTTTGCAGATGTTGTGTCCCATAAGTGAATGGGTAATTCTGTGTCAGCTCCCGCCAGATTTTCAAAGAAACAACAGGCCCTGCAGTGCATTGCTGAGGCAGAGTAGCAGTTGCCTCCAATGCTTCACTAGACAAAGTTTGCATATTAAAAAGATAAGCCTGAACCACAGGGGATTTCCATCTGATTAAACAGGAGAATGGGGCTAGAATGATGAGTGCTTATAGATTTGTGGGTCACTCTACTAGTGCTTAACTAGTACTCTAGTTAGAGTACTAGTTAGAGTGGGTCACTAACAGTTAGAGTGGGTCACTAACTAGTGCATATGACGGTGAGAGGAATTTATTTTACTTATAATACATATCTAATTATGAAATTAACAGACACAACAACAATAACCAAAATCTTGGTATTAGTTGATTGTTGCACCAGGACTAAAGAAGGCAAAATACCTACACACAACTTCAGGATAAAGAAGTAAAAGCTTAGGGGGGACCTAACCTTCCAATAACTACAAGAAAGTAATTGAGAAGACTGCACCAGGCTCTTTGCTGAGGAGCAGGATGGGACAACAGAAAAAAAGATGTTCGTAAACTGAATCAGGAGAGGTTCAGGCCATATGCAAGAGGAAACTTTTTCACAATGAGAACAGTCAAGCATTGGAGTAGTCTCCATCCTTGGAATTTTTCAAGACCTGACCGGGTAAAGCTCTGATCAAGCCAGTCTGACCTCAGAGCTGACTCCACTTTGAGCAGGAGATCGGTCTAGAGACCTCCCGAGTTCCTTTCCAAACTATATTATTCTATGATTGTATGATAAAGACACTGATTATGGACCAGTTCCCATCCCCTAGCAAAGCATTCAGAGAGTAAATAAATGTGGTCCTTATTGAAGCTTCAGGTGGAGTAAATAGAGATCTACCAGAGCAGCCAGTAACCAGCACTTCTCAGTCCTGTGTCTGATGGATGACAAAGGCAGTGGAGAGTAGAACTTCAACATTGTGTTCTGCAGTCTCCAGCTCTTTAAGCAGCCTGAAACTTTGAGGAGCCAGAGTAATGAAAACTAGCTTGAGAAATCTTCACAGCACATTCAAGACTAAAGAGGTGGCCTGTGCAATGACAGAGGCAGCGTCTGTGACTTTCGTCCCTGGTGCCTCAAGCTGCAGACAGCACAGTTTGCATCAGAGAAATCTGGCCTTAACTTTCAAAAGAAAAAGCTAGTAATGTGGATATCTGTGTTCTCTGAGCTTAATCATCTTTACAAAGTGCTTTCAACAGAAGAACTTTACTTTACTTTCCCTGGCATAGTGAATTCCCCAAACAGCCAGAATTTTAGTCCTTTTGGACCTACCTAGATATTGCATGCTCCAGACATCAGCCAAGGTTTCCTTTGGGTGTTTCTAACTCACAGTGGTTCCTGAAGAGAAGGAAATAATTGATTTTTCTTTTGTGTGTCACTGCTTTCATAGGAAATTACAGGAACCACTGGCTGAAAAAGTGAAACAAGTTATGTCAGCATTTGATACGGAGCTGGATTACTCAACCACGGTGTCACTGAGCCTGAGTCCCTAGTGTCTTTCACTCTTGCCAAGTCCAAATAGGTACAGACATACCTCTCTTGTACCTGCAAAACAGGTGCAAAAAGCATTGAATCCATCATGCTCTAGAGATGCCTTTGCATTCCTACTCCTTCCTGTTTCATTAAGGCTTTTTAAATTGAGGCTTAAATCACTTGGCTGGCCAGTGGGACATCTGCAGGAAATGCAGCAGGCACATTCACACCTCAGGTTGTTTTTTTTTTTTAATCTAGTATAATCGGAAAAAAAGGTCTGCCTTGTACTCTTTCTTAAGTTATGCCTCAGCTTGTGAGAGGAGGAAAACTCCTCTAACAGAGAAAATTCTGCAAAGCAGAAGTCATAAAGCCATTGAAATGGAAAATTAGAAAGCAGAATAAATAGGCTCTTTGGAAGAAAATAGGTCTTCCCTGCTATAGTGAGCATGAATAAACAATAAAAGATCATGTCAATAAGGAAAACACTTGCTAGAGAAGGTCTTTCCTCTTCAGTTGCAAAGCTTTCATTGGGAGGCAGCTGTGCACAGTTAGAGAATGAACCTTGCTAGGCTCTTCGGATATGTTAATCTCCTATGGGTTTTACTATCACTTTCTCTCTCCCCCTACCCACCCCCCACCCCCA
>KL285311.1:0-28002 GCA_000699545.1 Podiceps cristatus
CCCCCCAACAACCCCCTCCCTCTCCAAGTGGCATCAACTCTGCAGAGTTCATGCTGAGAAATGGGAAAAAACTCAGTAATAAACTTGGATCTGAAGAAAGTGGAAAATTATCTCAAGATCTTTTAAACAAATGTATGGAACACTATCACTTGATGATCTCTCCGACAGCAATCGCCAGGTGATTTTTCTAGGAACACATCTGTTTCAAGTGTACAATAGTGAATATATGGGTACAAAATTCTAAATTATAGAAAGTTCCACTTATAGCCTACCTTCAAAATAGCTGGTAACATTGCAAACTTTTAAATGCCCTTTCTTGATCACCAGTTATATTTTCCATTCCCTTACTGTCTACCATCAGGAAATCCCTTTCCACAAGTTTATCTGTTAATGGGAAGTTGTTTGTGGCAATGGGCTTCAGACAGCCACAGGTCAATGTTGATCAAAAGAGCTTATGGACACTGAGGTAGTAAGAGTTTAAAATGCAGCACTAGGCACCCTGTACAAACAAATATAAAGAAAACCAAAAAGAACTATTCCCATACTTTTTTTTCCCCCATTTTGAATGTTATATCCAAAAATCCATTAAAAATTGATGTTTTGTCAAAACAACATGCTGTACTCTGCACTAAGTTAGGATGCAGTTTATGCAAGAACTTTTTACCTTCAAGGATAGATCTAATATAAAAGAGAACAAATATTAGTTATTGACCAATTATGGAGCAATTATGATGTAATAAACTACAAAGAATACACATGTGTAAATACAATAAACATTTCTTTCATGTTTATGTTTTTTTGAAGTTATTGAATATGCCAAAATTGAGTAATCTGCTTCAAGAATCTATTTACTGTTGTAAATTGCTCATACACCCTCTACTTATTTCTCACAATTATTCATCATATGAATGAGATTTTGTCCTGGTTCCATCTGGGATAGGGTTGATTGTCGCCAGGAGCTGTCCAGCGAGCTATTCTATACCATGGGACTGCCATGCTCCCTACAGAGAGGTGGAGGTAACTCACTGCTCGGGAGCGGCTGGGCCAGGCGTCGGGCTCTGGGCAGTGAGCAACCCGCACTGTGACACAGCATTAAGTGCCCGCTGTTACTGGTGTTGTTGGGATCTGTCTGTTTGTTCCCTTCCCCTTTGCTGTCCCGTTAAACTGCTGTTGTCCCAGCCCAGGGGTTTTGCCTCTCTTTTCCCAGTTCTCTCCTCCACCCCTCCGGGAGGGGTGAATGAGGGAGCAGCCACAGGGCACCCGGCCTCCACCTGGGGCTGAACCATGACAGATTTAAAGATTTATCAGTAGTTTACGTGAACAGTTTGTGCAGTCTAAGTTCTGCTATGAGAAATGGGGAGTAATATTAAGGCCTGAAGTTTTCATTATACATTTATTGTAGACTGATTGCACTCATAATTTTACTCCACAAGGATAGGTCAAAAGTTATAATACATAAATCAAAGAATTCAGGAAGTTCAAAAGCATAGATATTCAAATGATATGTGTTCAGTACTACTCAGCAGTACGCTTTTATTTATAGACAACTATTTGAATGTATTTACACAATGAGGCAACATGACAGCTTAATGCCAAATTTACAAGTAGGATGGATGAAATGTGAAATATATATAATATCATGGTATTTCACTATCTACTGAAATTGTGCAATCAGTTTTTAAATGTATGTATAACTGTCTGTAATACCTCTTGTTAAGTGCAAAAACTCATTCATTTATCTTAAACAATATTTCCCCCTTTTCTAACAGCTCAATATTGGAAGACACTATGCTTCTGCCATCATTCATTCCCTAACCAGTTTTTTTCCCTCATCTTGTATCTGTGCAAACCATTGTTTCTTCCTCAGTGTAAAACCTTGCACTTGTTCTTCCATTATAGTTTTTCTATTTATTTTTCCAATTTTATTAGACTATTTTTTATTCCAATCCTGTACAAGAGTCTTACAGATCTTAATAGTTCAACACTATTCACATTTGTATGAAAGAGAGGGCATTCATCCTCTCTATTCCATCATTCAGACCATCAATGAATTACTGAATAGCACTCAATCCATAGCCATCTGCAAAACTTAACTGAAACATCCTTCTGTTTTGATAGCCTCTCTCCAGCCCTGCATTGTGACAACCTTTAAGAACTACAATGAAGAACAGTTCTTAAATAATTGTATCACTGAGTTGACACTACCTAAGATTTATAGATGACATCTTTATTATCTGGATTGGAAATTTGGACTGCATTATTGATTTTTACCATAAATTCAATAATCACCACTCTCCATCAAGCTGTCACTGCAACACTTGTACACTAGCACCAGTTTCCTACAGCAACATCAGCAGTGGTAACCTGCAAGTATGATAAATAGAAAACAAAAGGCCAGCACATCTACAGGCATCAAAAATAGCTCCCCAAAGGCCTTTATATACAGTTGAGGCCTGTGCCTCAACTACTAGAAGAGTACTTATGGCTCTCACCTCAGCAATAAAGATTTTTTTTATCCATCAGGAATACTTGTTGTAAAAAATTTTTGAGAGATTTGAAACACTATATAAAGAAATGTTTAAGACAAGATGACACTTCTACCTATCAAAGGAGGTACATCTTGTATTGTCACATCCCATCTTATCACAGAACCTATACAAAGTACCATTAAATAATTACAACTTGTAATACAAGAAACATCTGGCTCTTCAAACAGCCCTGCAGCCCCACTAAATTAATTTTGAAAGGAAACTCCTTGTTCTCTCAAGCACACTAAATGGATATAGGTTTTGCTTGAGTAAAGAATATAAAATGTACCAACATACCTCTAATGTAGTACAATAAATATTCTCAACCACAGAACTATTAGTGCCCAACAAATCTTACAGCTGCATACTTCATCTATACTCTCATGATAACCATGGAGGTGAAATTAAGCAACTTTTCCATACAAGAATAATAATTTACACAGAAAAATTACATAGGACCACACACTTCTGATGGAGGACCACATCCTACAAAATTCACATTCCATCATGTCTTTAGTCTTGAACCCAAAGGGGAACCTGCAAAACTTCGGGAAAAGAAGATCCTGTAAATGAAAGTTCATAACTAATTTCTGTGGTTTTCTTAATATCTAGACAAATTTAGGAGAATTTAAGAGTTTGGTACATCATAGTCTTCCTATCCTGTCCTACCTTTTCCATTTCCTATGCTATAAACTGTTGTCTACTTTCCCTTACATAATTTATTAATGATTTATTTCTTCTCTCCCTACTTTCATTCTGCTCCCTATGCACCTTTTTATGGTGTTTGAAATATAATTGATTTCTTTTTGGAATTCCTCTAAATAAAAAAAAAAAAAAAATTAAATTATTCCAGATCATTGCTAAGCAAAGCATACCATCTTATTTGTTAAATGTGTTTGTGATTATGTTGTGTTTTGGTAAACATTAACATAAGACCGTTGTCATATAATGCATATATTGCTCAAAACAGTGGAAAAACAGATCCAGAAAAACTCCTTTGAGATTTTATTTGTACTTTAGTCTAAGATATTTGATAGAGATGAAGTGAATAAAGGTTAAGAGTATTCAGGATCTGGTGAAAAGTGCTAAGAATAACATAGGATGTTTTCTAGAATTTCTTGTAAATTTTTCTGTTCTATATGCTTCTACCAATATGGCAGTGCATCTCTATAATCAAAGCTGTGATTAGGTAGTAGTTTACAACAGTATTCCCCAGAGCTTCTCTTTAGGAGGTGAAAGTCAAATTGCACTGAAAACTATTCAGGGGATGAGGGGAGTGATTGAACACATCAGCTAGCTTGTGGAAGGAAACACAGCTCCTGCACTCAGAATTTGAGAGGTATGTGGAAAGAAAAGCAGCTTTACTGATACACTTATTTCAGAGGAAAATAATTCAAGTTAAAGGCTGCAGGAAAAGTTCTACACAGATAAAAAGTCTGGAGATCCAGACCAATTGAGCAGAGATGACAATGAGAATGAATAACTTTGCAAATATCCAGTGTTTACTCTGCAGAAGAGAGATTGCCAGGCACCTCTCAGATTCTATCAGCTAGAGAGTTGTAACTATTTCTGGAAATAAGGCATATATACATTTCTCTCCTTGGTTTAACTAAATTGCTTTATTCTTGAAATCAAGTATTTCATTCTCTTTTCCTTGTTTTCAAAGGAAGATGTTAGTGGTCAGTGCAAGGAAGGTTGCCCCAGATACGACTTATAACCTAAATTTCACCAATTGCACTTGAAAAATCCCCCTCCTGAGGCTTTAAATTAAGCTCTGCATCTTCTGGGGCTCATGTATTGCACTTAATCCTATCCACTTCTCAAATATTCACTAGCTGCAAGTGTTCAGCATGCAAATGTCGGCAATACTTGAGTAGTCCTCTGGATTTTGTGGGTCAGATTCAATTTGTTTCATAAAGACTCTTGCTTTCTTTATAGTAAGCTTTTATAAATCAGTCTCTTGAATTCCCTGTCCTGGGAATCTGTCCGACAGAGGATTGCGTATTATGCAAATTTGCCATTGGAGCAACAAAAATATTACTGTATCTTTGGACTGAGTTTAACCTTTGTTCCCTTATATTCTTCTCTAGTACATCATCAGAATCTTAATGCAAGATCTACACATATAAATTCTTAGTGTTCATAAATTAAGATTTTGAGATATGCTGCCCCCCATTTGAACAGTGTTCATGTTCTAGCTGACCAGAATACGGGAAAGACACCTTAAGAGAATCCGCTACCATTCCCAACAATTCCAGATTCTGTTATTATTTCAAGGTTTTCTTGACAAGGGAGTACAGAAATGAAGAGATAAAGCCTGGCTAACTCAATTTGTCTCAGGCCCATAGCCTACAGTCACAGTGAAGAGATGAATACACTACAGTAAACCACCTTCTGGGCATATAAATCCAACTTGGGGGCATTTTTTTTTTTTTTTTTAAAACAAACATGAAGAGAAAATGAAAATATACAGCCGATATCTTTTCTCCCTCACTCTTCTCAAATTTCATCCATGCTTTGATTTTAAAGGTAATATGAGTTGCAAAAGAGTGAACTTCCTAGAAGTAATATCTTCAGACGTTCAATACGAAGCGTATGCTCCTCAGAGATGAAGTGAAGGTATTTTAATCAACATTTTAATAGTGCATGTCTATTCTGAATAACATTGTGGCTGGTTTCCAAGAATAATATGCACAGACTTTTGTATCATTTGCACTGTAGAAACCTATGGTACATTAAATTTATAATTCACAAGACATATGCCAAACTTACGTTGTTTGCTGTTGGGCTTCTAAAAATAGCAGATATAACTTTGCATAACAAGATGTTCTGAAGTCAAAAGCTGCAGGTTGGAAAAATCTTCTCGTTAATATATTCAACAGCACATTGAGAATGAAAAGTGTCTAAGAATTTTTCCAAAATGCAAGCACAGGCTCAATTCCTTAGGCTATAAACTTTATTCATGTGAGTTTCTGCTGAATGAATTTTCCCCTACAAGCTTCTGATTTCTTGTTATACATATATATTTCAGAAGCCATTTTAAGTGCTGCGCCACATAACCTAAGGCAATCTTCAAACTTGAAAAAACAGTGAAACTCAGACAGATATTTCCTTGTAAGTGACTCACTAGGCTATAGTAACATGCTTCAAACCAAGGTTTTTAAATTAGAAGGCAGAGGTGTCATTCAAAGTACTGCATCCTGGCATTTGCCTCAATTTACCAAGGCATCTTTCCTGAAGATAGCACACACTGCCCTCCTGCTCTGTACCCTCATGCTTATGTTATCCCTTGTAACCCCAAGAAGTTTCATAGATAAATTACCTCTATGAAGCAAATAGTGCATTGCTGCATCACAGAAAGGAAGATTCTGTTCCTCTGAAACTAGCAAGTTGTTGTAGTGGATATATTCAACTGCCTTGTCCCAAAACATATGCTAAACCTGAATTTCACTAACTTTCCCACCAATATATACAAGTAATCACCCTAACAAAGTCAAAGCATCCATTAGAAGACAAGGGCCTTTGACCCTAGGTTCAGGGGCTTCTTCAAAGGCAGTAAAGACAGCCCTTGAAAGAGTCAAAACTACATGAAATAATTTACGCCATCTACTTGGGGTGAATTTAAACTCAAGCAAAGCACTCTTTGGGGACAGAATGGCTCCAAATGTAATATGAAAGTTCTACAGTGGCAGAGGAGACTGAAGAGCAAATTATCAAGCAGCAAAGACCTACTGAAAGAAAAGGATAATCCCTTCAAGCTATGTGAAAGATGGCAGCTGCATACCAAAGGTTAGTAATTTGGTCCAGTGTTTTTAGTTAGGATCTAACTCAACTTCACCATTGATTTTAGAAGAACCACTTCATCCTCACCCTTTCCCATAAACCTTTAATGTGAATGTTCAGTTCGACAAGGAGAGGGAATGGTAGAGGGAAAAGCAAGGGAACAGAGTGGCCCATAGTGATGGCAGTACATTCAGCAACATGCTGTGTAAGAGCGCATGGCTGTGCTGAGAAGTAACAAAGTCCCAAGGGGAGTGTGCAAAGGCACTAAGCTAGGTGCCCCTCCAGAGGAATCCAAAAGGCACATCTGGTGAGCATCAGCCCATAGGAATGTAGCATGGTCAGTGCAGCTCCTTCTCCTCCAGCTCCCTAGTGCAACCCTGGTGCTGCAGAAAAGCCCTTGCCACACTAGACAACACTGAGAATCACACCATACTCTCAAAATAAACTCTGGAAGTCCATCCTGTCCTAATTGCTTCCAAGAAGTAGTCTGCAGAGGAATGTAATGTTTCCTACTACTGTTGCTGCAGATTTCAGTTGGCAATGCAAATGTTTGTAGAGAATGGATATTGACAGGGATTCTATGGTTCAATGATTACTGATGGAAATACACAGCAATCTTGATACTGATAAGCAGCTTAATACAAGTAGGGATAACTATGAGTTACCTTGAAGTCATCACTAATAAAACAGTGTATCTTGTTGCAAAAAAACATGACACTTCATAGACTCATTGAATAATTTAGGTTTTAAGTGATCTCTGGAGGGAACCTTGTCCAACACTGTTCAAAGCAGAGCTTTTGTAGAGCTGGCTCCCACCTATGTCACAGAATGGTAGGGGTTAGAAAGGGACCTCTGGAGATATCTAGTCCAATTCCCCTACTAAAGCATGTAACTCAAAGTAATAGTTCCCTTATATTTTTATCTTGAGGTGTTAAGTCTGAAACCAACCAATGTAAGTCCAGGAAAATCCTGAGATGGTCCTCAGTTTTACCGTTTCACTGGTATGTCTCCATAGGATCTGAGTGAAAACTGTAGCTGCCTTTAACTGACAACACTATAGCAAGAAAAACAGTGCAAAATGCTTCTCCTTATAGTTCCTATCACCTTCAAGAAAAGTTAGGGCCATGACAAGGCAAGAGACCAGTTACAGTTCTGTTACCTATAGACCCTCAAAGATTTAAATCAGGCTGTATATGCAGATCTCACTAAATTACACAGAAGATAAGTCTAGAATTTAACATGTATGTGCCAAGGAATGATTTCTACAGGTTAAGTTTGGTGCTTCTGAGTGGTTTACTTGATTAACCTGAGTATGCTACTTAAAGTAAGTGTGACTTCATATCACATGTGTAGCTGAGTAGATTCTTACTGTATGTATGCCAAGACTAAATGGACACAACTTGAGAAATCTTTGTTCAGTGTCAGAAGAACAGGTCCCCAAGTATAAAGCTGTATGAATATGCATCCTTAGTGCTTTAGAGGTGTGATGCAGTAGTTTGTCATTTTTTCTGGAGTTTCATTAGAGAAGCATAAATATACACTGAAAAAATATGCTGCAAATGGCCCTGTAGAAGCAAAATAAATCCACCTACAAAGAGCCAAATAAAATCCAGTGCAGATAATATCTATAACCACTATTCATTTTAGTTATGTAACTTCCAGCAGTTTTTACAGTGTAATTCCTCTTTTCCAAACAAACAACATGGAAGATCTTGTTTAATGAATTAGGAGTTTTCATAGACATCTAGAATAACATGGCAGATCATCTACTAGGAAACAGTCACAGTATTTCTTCACAGGAAGATTTTTTCTTTGTGTATTTAGACAAAGTCTGCATTTGTTTTCTACTTTGTTTATTATTTGCTGAGTACAAAGGGAATGTATTCAGAACTGAGTAAGTCAAAGCAATTTTTCCAAGAGACAAATAATCCACTGGGCAGTAGCCTTTTACTCCTTATTCAGCTTTTCAAAATTTATATGTCCTGTACAACTAGGCTAATGCTGCTGCAGAGATTCTCTGTAGGCAGGTTTTCAAACTGGGGAGCAAGGATATATTCTTCTCCACCATTTAGCCCTGCCTGAACTAGGTCTCAAATCTTTCCTACTAAGTAAAAATTTCACAGGATCACAGGATTTCTAGGTTGGAAGAGACCTCAAGATCATCGAGTCCAACCTCTAACCTAACACTAACAGTTCCCACTAAACCATATCCCTAAGCTCTACATCTAAACATCTTTTAAAGACCTCCAGGGATGGTGACTCCACCACCTCCCTGGGCAGCCTGTTCCAATGTCTAACAACCCTTTCAGTAAAGAAGTTCTTCCTGACATCTAACCTAAAACTCCCCTGGCGCAACTTAAGCCCATTCCCCCTCGTCCTGTCACCAGGCACGTGGGAAAACAGGCCAACCCCCACCTCACTACAGCCTCCTTTAAGGTACCTGTAGAGAGCGATAAGGTCGCCCCTGCACCTCCTCTTCTTCAGGCTGAACAAGCCCAGCTCCCTCAGCCGCTCCTCGTAGGACCTGTTCTCCAGGCCCCTCACCAGCTTCGTTGCCCTTCTCTGGACACGCTCAAGACATGGGATGTTGTAACCAAATCCATGAATAGCTGTTACTTTTAAAAATAAATCCAATACTAAAATCCAAGTAACAGCACACTATCTGCTGAGTCATAGCATGTTCTACCCACTCAATTGCACCTTGAAACCTTGCGGACACTGAGCAGCTCCACTTCCAAAGAAGGAGAGTAGATGCTACTAATGACATGATTCCTGGCTAATACATATTGCTGTCAGCCTGGTCATATGGCTTAACCTTAATATGGTATTTATATAAATCTATATATAAATCTAACTATATATAAATCTACATAAGATCTACATTCTGAACATTTTTCCATAGTTTCTTCTTATGAACATTTCACATACAAGTCTTTCATAGCAGCAACTGATCCAGATAAATGTAGCTAATGTTAATAACAAGTTTTATGTCTGGAAAAAACACAGGAAGCTAACAGTGTACTCTTACTGACTTCTGAATGTCTGATAGCTCAAAGTACTCTATCAATAGTTCCCTAGATTGTTATATCTGCAGGTGTAAAATAATGCTTGTATTACAAGTAATAAAAAAAAGGTAGTGTGACACACCAGATTGACCACCATTTCCCATAGTTTCTATTCAGAGGTTGTGGTGAAAGCCACCACCACAGGACTTAAACTGTACCTGCTCCTGTATTCTTTTTACTGACTGATATATGTGTATCTGCTGTTCACTTCACATAACTAGTGTTAACTTTGGGATAATTAAGAATTTAATAAATTAAAAATTAATTTGTACATTCAAATGCCTATAGATTCAGCATCTAAAATTAAAGGAAGATACCACCATATACTCTAAATGAAGAGTCAGATCTGACTTTACCATGTTCAGTTGTCTAGCTAGCTATTAAATAAGGACAATAAAATTTCAGCTGAAATTTTGCTTAGGACTTTGCTGTCATTACTATGTGTAAGAACATTTGTCCTTTTAAAGGGAAATAAAAAGTAGAAAACTACTGACTTTGCAGATATTACACAGTTTTCTTGTCAGAAAAATGTAAAGAACATCTTTAGTGCTGGACTAAACCTTAACTGAACATACTTGTCAATCTGAATCAGTGTTTCACTTTGTGAATCGAAGTTTCACTGACATACCATGAGACTAGAAAGGGTGAATTTGTAAGTGAGCAGTATCAGTTCAAGCCCTTCACATTCCTGAGCAATGCTTCCCTATCAGTTGAACTACACTCAGGAAAAAACTTTCAGTTCTGAAAGTTACTGCAGTATGTGGTGACATGGTAAAACGGAACTGTAGCTGACAAATTCAAAGAACCCTACCATTTCTGACACATCATCATGTTACATATGCCAAGATGAACACACAAGCAGAGAATTAGCTTGCCCAAGCCCCTTCAAGTACAGGACTCACTATGCAATAATCTAAAGGGGAGCTCATCATGGTTATTATTGAGTTAGTATGTACACACACATTAAGAAATACAAACTGAAGTGGAAAAGAAAACATGCTATTCATCCTCAAAAATAAACACTCAAGTCTTAGATCCCTGCTGTTTTCCCTTATTAGAGGCAGAGACTAGTATAATTATGCAAGTTAGGGAACAGATTTTGATTGTCTTTTGGAACCAGTTTATTAAAACACATTTCCATAGAAGCTTACAATATGAACTATATGTAGAAAAGTTAAGCTGCTTTTTTGCCCACAGCCCCCATACTTACACTGTAATTACCAGTAGTGGGATACAGTAAAGAATTTTCCTGAGCAAAACTAAAGGTATTTTGGTTGGATAGAAGAAAAATATTTACCAAAAGCAGCTAAGTAACTAGGCAAAATTAAAGATTTTGTTTCTTCCTGCATTGTGTATGTTTCAGCAGGCTAAAATAAAGCAAGAAAGGGACTCAGGAAAAATTTAACAGCATGTGATTTTGATCTGCAGCTTGCACTACTAGCCATGCTCTGCAGACTAATTTTCCAGTTCCATCTGCCCTTTTGCTATGCAGACTACTTACTTCAGACACAAGCAAACTGAGTAGAAAAGCACAATAAAAATCAGTAAATTGTGTTTTCCTGCTATTTTGTGCTTGATAAAATATTAGCAATAACACAAGCAAGTTTGCTGTTTTTCTTATGTGCATTTTGTATTCTGTTACAGATAGCAAGTAATGACAAACAGTACTTGAGGAGGTTGTACATGTTCATAGACTCACAGAATGGTTTGGTTTGGAAGGGACCTTAAAGATCATCTAGTGCCAACCCCTCTGCCATGGTCAGGGACACTTCCTACTAAGACCAGGCTGTTCAAGGCCCCATCCAACCTGATCCTGAACACTTCCAGGGATGGGGCATCTACAACTTCTCTGGGCAGCCTGTGCCAGTGCCTCACCACCTTCACAGTGAAGAATTACTTCCTAATGTCTAATCTAAATCTACCCCCTTCCAGTTTAAAGCCATTCCCCCTTGCCCTGTCACTACATGCCCTTCTAAAAAGCCTCTCCCCAGCTTTCCTATAGGCCCCATTCAGATACTGAAAGGCTGCTATAAGGTCTCCCCAGAGCC
This sequence comes from Podiceps cristatus, assembly GCA_000699545.1. Classification (NCBI taxonomy): domain Eukaryota; kingdom Metazoa; phylum Chordata; class Aves; order Podicipediformes; family Podicipedidae; genus Podiceps; species Podiceps cristatus. Next base: position 11,425 of record KL285311.1, read on the forward strand.
TTCTCTTCTCCAGGCTGAACCCCAGTGCTCTCAGTCCACCCTCATAAGGAAGGTGCTCTGTGATCTTTGTGGCCTCCTCTGGACTCATTCCAATAGATTCATGTCCTTGTGTTGGAGATTCCAGAACTGGACACAGCACTCCAGGTGGGGTCTCAAGAGAAGAGCAGAGGGGGGGAATCACCTCCCTCAACCTGCTGGTCATGTTCCTTTGATGCAGCCCAGGATTTGGTTGGCCTTCTGGGATATGAGCACACATTGCTGGCTCATGTCAAGCTTCAACAACCAGCACCCCCAAGTCCTTCTCTGCAGGGCTGCTCTCAATCACATCATCCCCCAGCCTGTATTGAAACCATGGATTGCCCCATCCCACGTGCAGGACCTTACACTTGGCCTTGTTGAACCTCATGATATTCCCACAGGCCCACTTCCCCAGCTTGTCAAGGTCCCTGTGGATGGCATCCTGTCCTTTCACTGTCACAACTGCACCGCTCAGCCTGGTGTTGTCCAAACTTGCTGAAGGTGCACTCGATCTTGCTGTCTATGTCATTGACAAAGATATTAAACAGTATCTGCCCCAGTATGGACCCCTAAGGGACACCACTTGTCACTGATCTCCATCTGAACATTGAGCCATTGACCGTCATTCTCTGAACACAACCATACAACCAGTTCCTTAACCACCAAACAGTCAACCTGTCAAATCCATATCTCTCCAATTTGGAAAGAAGGATGCTGTGGCCTTACAGAAGTCAAAGGCCTTACAGAAGTCCAGATAGATGACACCAGTGGCTCTTCCCTTGTCTACTGATGTAGTCACTCCATCACAGAAATCCACAAGGTTGGTCAGGCAGGCCTTGCCCTTAGTGAAGCCATGCTGGCTGTCTCAAATAACCTCCATTGTCCTTCATGTGCCTCAGCATGGTTTCTAAGAGGATCTGCTCCATGATCTTCCCAGGCACAGAGGTGAGGCTGGCAGGTCAGTAGTTCCCAGGGTCATCCTTTCTACCCTTTTTGAAAATGGGTTGTGCAAAAAAACCTGTTTGAGCCAAAAAGTTTATTTTTTCTTCTCTTGTATATAAAAGCTCTGAAATAAATCAGTCAGATGTTAAGATATAAGCAAAGCATTATTTAAATACCTCCTGATCCACAAGATAGCTGCAGTTAAACCCTGAAACTAGAGAAAACTGAATGCAGACTATCAACAAAACTTTACAGAAGCTATGACATTTAGAGAAAAACACAACTCTGGAAAATATTTGAATACCTGTAGTTCATTCTGTAAAAAAAAATAAAAAATAAAAATCAGCACTTGCTTCTTATCTTCCATCTCCTCTTCCCTAGTAGAGGAATACCATATCAGCAGTAAAAGATATACTGAAGAGCTTGCAGATAAAAGACTATTAAACACACATAGCATCATGATAAACAGGTATGTCTGCAGAAGTTCATTATTAGTCTGAAAGTCAAGAATTCTGTAACAAATGGAAAGACAATTGTACTTTCTTTGATAGAAAAAGGCTAACGGCTACAATGTGGACAAAGAACATGAGATAAAAAGCAAGAAAAAGGAAAGCAGAAGAGTATTTTCTCCCATCTGTGATAAGTTAGGGACACATAAAATCAATATTAAGCAAGCTGATCAATTTCCTTATTTTAGTTTTCATAGAAATAAGGTAGCCATATATAGTTAGAAAAATTAATTTTAAAAGGAGAAAAAGTATAGGGAAGGGACAATTCAGGAATATTTAGATAAGTAATACATTTTTATTGGCACATCTTATCACAATACACCTTTAGAATTGTCAAAGTTTCTGAAGCAGTCTGAGCCATTATCAGTTCTTTTTGCAAAAACTCATGCAAGGTAAGCTTCAAGAGAAAGAAGAGTGAACATGGTAATATTTACAATTTGAAAAAGATACATCAAACTAGAAATATATCAGCCAACCTTCACATGTGGAAAAAAACCTAACACAGATCACTAGGTACTTCATTCAAGCATGGTTAGTATCAAAAGTAAGCACTGTTTCTCATCTGGAGCAGCACCCCACTGATTTTCTGGTGTCTAGTAATACGTTGAGCACTTAATGAAACTTTTCCAAGGTCAGGCAACTCATAATGACTTTCCTGGATGGATTCACTACTGTCTCTGGATGAGTCAGATCTTCAGCCTTTATTTTACAAAAGGCACTTTTCATTTACCTAGCTGCCTACTTCCCTGCAGTGCATAGGGACTTAATTATATTTGAGACTTCTATCCCTCTGGTCAACATCAAATTTGGTTGAAAAGAGGTTATTAATCAGGAAGAAGAGACACAGACTGTGATTGCAGAAGCCCAATTTCCTTAGGAAATGAAGCTAAAAAGTAACCGAAAAAGATTTCTCAAGGACAAACCCCTTCAAATCAATCTGATGTCTGACACTGTCTCATAAGACATTTTCTAAGTGAAGGGGGGGAAAATGTAGCTAGGTGAAATAAGGTATTTGCAACTAGTTGGAAAATCCAGATTCAAACTGTACTGGGCAACTCAGGAAAGCTAGGAAAGCATTTCAAGTGAGATCCATTACAGTTTTGTTCCTAGTCAAATTCTTTTATATTATCAATGGTTTTGCACAGCAGAACAGAAAACTAAACGTCACCCATCTGACAGAACTTCCAAGCATTTCCAAGAAAAATAATGGGAATTCAAAATGAATTTGACAAAATAGTCTATAAAGAAAATGCAATTAAGTGTAGAGTTCTGTATCTATTGAAAGACTACTCTAGAAGAAAAGCATAAAATAATCATCCAATAATATACAAAGTTAAAAAGTCTCCAGATTTCAGTGGGATGCAAATCCAATTTAAATAAGTGGTTTTGCCCATGAGAAAAGGTAAATTTAGTTCATGTGTCAAGCTTATGATGCTTGACGGACTGTTTTGCCTACTCAGCACAAAGAAGTCTCAGTGGGTATACAATTCTCAAATTTTTCTATCACACCAAGGTATAAATAAGAGTTGGAAAAGCAACAAAAAGTATACACAGGAAGTTTTGGTGTACATAGAAATGTGGTTGTTACAGCAGCAATTATCTGTATTACTCTACATTTACAAAATAGCAGTAATACAAAAAAATCAAATTAATCTTGCAGGAGATTTAGGTTACACATGAGGAAAAAAAGCGTTTTTACTGAAAAATTGGTTAATAATATGTCAACAGAAGATATGTCAATGTATATTATTAGAATTTGGAAACAAAATTTAAAAAACAATAACATGTTATTGTTTTTTATGTCAGCACCAGTGGTGTGGAGATCTAGCTAGACAATCTTCCTTTTCCTCCTATCTAAGCATTTATGAGATATTACAGAAGAGAAAGGTGTTGTAGATATCAATTTAAAATTACAGCTAATAAGTTCTTTGCAACTGTTGCACATCACACTTCACCAGATGTTCATTCACCAGGGGAAGCTAGCTTGCATAGTAACCAAACTAGCTCCTATTAAAATGTAACACACTGAACATTTTGATGTGCAAGTTCATACATGGTGCATTCTTCAGTCTAATTTGATTCTGAGGTGTGCATTCGGAATTTGCTTTCTGTTGTGGTTAAAGATGCCAGCATTAGCTGTTCCATCAACATTAATCATTCATCTATCCTGAACATAAAATCATGATATGTAACATCAAATAGCATTTCCTCTATATCCCTGTCATCTGAGAATGTGAGACTTTTTAATTCCTAAGTCACTAAAAACTGACAAGAGAGCTGTATTATTGTGTAATGTTTATTTTCTTTTGCATCAAGAATCAAAAGACAAGAATGAAGTAGCCAAAACAGGTTGTGTTTTGTTTTTTTTTTTTTTTTCTTATTTGTGCTTTAACACCTTTCTCCTAAATGTCTTTTCCTATAGATTTCATAAGAAGTACACCAAAAATCATTATATTTTTTTGACATTTAAAGAAAGATACTAGAAAAACATTGACTCATTTGGAAAGTACACTTCCATTTCTATTGAATTAGAGTTTAGTTTGTGCAATTCACATCATTGTTAAAATAACTATACTAAGAACATCTCTCAAGAAGATAAGTCATGTCTTATTCATCTATGGACATTCATCCCCATGATATTGTTTAACAGTTTCTACCAGAGTAAGACGCTGAGTAACTATCAGTTTTGTTACTTTGCATATGCCAGTCAGATGTGGTTGATTCTTTAACCACAGCTAAATTTCAGTAAAAAGGTTTACTTACAGCAGTAAACATCAATGTCTCTAGTCTTACACACCAGTTAACTCCCATCAAGTACCTCATTTAATAAACAGATAAATGGGGTCTAGATAACATCCCATTCAAAGAAAACCAAAACAAGCATCATCAGGTTTTTAAGATTATAAACCCAATTACCTCACCTAAGGCTTTCTGTCTTGATATAAAAAATAAAGTTGGAATCAACTTATCCCTCAGTTTTCGTAATAGCATTATAGCTGTGTAAACCTAAGAGAAACAGATGACTCCACACTAGGATGCATATAGAAATTCTATGGATTTAGCTTGTCAACTACAGAATTCAATAACAATTTAAGGCTTTGGCAGATTTGTAAAATGAGGAGAGACACGGATCAGAAAAACAGGAAAAAAATGTACAATAATCAAAAAACTCTTGACACTTTGGACTTAAAACTAGGATCTGTCTGACAGAAGTAAAGAGTAAAATATAGGCAGCACAACTGAAGTGTACTGACATGATTTTGTACAACTTTGAATTAAACTTTATGATTGCTAACATTCAGATTTGCATTTCAGAATGAAAAGTGACTACAAGTTTCAAGAAAACCCATTTATTCTCAAAACAAGACATTTTACCAAGAACAGTGGTTTGGAGTGGTTTTTTTTGTTTTTTTGTTTTTTTTTTTTTTATTATTATTATTTATTTTTTTTGTTTTGTTTTTGTTTTTGTTTTTTTAAGTCTCTGGGAATTCGCTATTGATGTCTGATAAAAGAGTGAACTTGATAGACCGGTGTTCTACCCTGATTCGAAGACTATTTTAATGAACAGTTTAGTATTTCATTGCTCAGAAAATTTCAGGATATGTATTTGGTTTTGATGATCATCATACATCAAAATTTACAAGCCATAATCACAGCAGTAGGAGGTTAATTTGGGATATTTAGGAATATATTTTACATAAACAAGGATTCTAGTCTTGTAATATTTACAGGGAAATATTTTTTACAACCTCTACTTGTATCTTAATTATTTTAGGATCTCTTTTTAATTCAGTAATAATAAAAACATAAGACAGCATCTGAAAGAACAACCTGCAGGTTTATTCATTGCCAAAATTAAGTTACTTATCCAAGAGTGTCTACAGAAAAGGGCATTATAAACACTGGAGAGGATTTACAAGACTGAAAGTAGGGAATAATAAAGAACCTGTATCTTCGTCTCCAAACTTCATATACATTTTTCATTTAAAGTAACATAAGCAGAAGAGATGACAGTCATCATGGGAAAAGTAAATACATAAACACTGACAAGGAAGAGAAAGTCATCATGGTTATGTAAATTCTTGTCATAGAACACTCATACTGTCCAGTAAGACACTAGTCAGAAGCATCCTCATACTCTGATTTTGCAATACTTCTATACACCAGTAAGCAATTCCATTTTGTTTGACACTTAAAACAAAATGCAACTAAATATAATACAAAATACTGGGAGGCAGAACCCTTAACCAAAACTAGGTTATAGACATGCACCCAGCGCAGTGGTTTTCCATTATCCATCAATCTTAAACTGAACTACCCACTTACACAAAGGTGAGATTGTTGTTCTGAGCACACAAAAGTCATCTTAACAATGGATTAGCCTCTGTGATTAGTCTATCTTGATCTCTGCTCTTCACTGTGATAAATTGCTTTTTATTGAAAAGGAGTGAGACTTTCTTGAAAAGTATGTCCTATAGGAGTTCTTGACCCAAGCCCAATCATGGATTTGATGCTTACATTTCATTTTAGCAGTTTTTTACAGAACTGATGCAATTTTAGAGGGAGACATCAAAAATACTATTTTGATTAGAGAATAATTGTATAATTTGCACCATGTTTTCTGTATTGTTCTAAATATCAGGTAGCAGGACTCCTTTACAGTTGTAGGACACTGGAACTGAGGATAAAAATGACATGTTAATGCTACCAAATATTCAAATATTTCTTCAAGTTTATATATACACACCAATGAATCAGAACGAGATGGTCTGCTTTAACTAGATGTAAATAGGAACTGGTAGAGATACTGTTCTACCTAGCTCATTGAGATGCTTGTCACCTTAAATAAAGCAATGCAGGGACTGTACAGAAAAATGCAGGCCAATTCAACTCTTCAGGTTAAGAGTTTAAGCAAGCCTTGTGATATACTATTTCTGAGCAGTAGAAGCCTGAAGAGATGAAGCATCTATATCATAACAGCTTAAGAGTCTAATTGTTTACAATTCAAAATGTAATGGAAGTTGTACCCACTTAGGAGACAGACTATGCCTTCATGTCCTGGTTTCAGCCTGGACAGAGCTAGTTTTTGTCTGCAGCAGATCCTGTGTTTTGGAGTTGGTATGTGAAACAAGGTGATAACATGCTGCTGTTGTTCCCTGCTGCTGAACGATCAAGGACATCTTGCAGTTTCCCAAGTTTTGCTGATGTGCAGGTCCAGACACTTGGGAGAGCACAGCCAGAATAGTTGATCTAAACTGGCCGAAGAGAGTATTCCATACCATAGACGTCATGCCCAGTATAAGTGAGGGTCAGCCATTGCCCTCAGTCCCCTTTTGCCTTTTTGCCCTTTTCCTTCAGGTTCCTTGCTTGGATCACTTTCTGTTCATGTTCCTTTCTTGTTTTATTTTGTTCAGGCCTGTTTGTTTGTCTGTCTGTTCCCGTGCGCTCTCTTTGGAACTTGCTGTTCTGGGAGAGCTGTGGGGGAATATCCCTGCTCCCTGCCTGCTGCTCCGGACGGGCTGTATCGGTCCTCAGGTGGTGAGAAATGGTGCATTGTTCATTTTATATATTCTATTACCCTTTTACATTATTATTATTAATATATCTTTATGTTTTCCTTTGCTGGCTCTGTAGAGTGTTTTTATCTCAACCCATGAACTCTCTCTCTCTCTCCCCGTTTCTCCTCCTCACTCCACAGGGGAGGGGTGAGTGAGCAGCTGCATGGTCCGGTTACCATTTGGTGTTAAGCCACAACACTTCACAATCCAAATTTTTAAATTACAGACTAACTGGAGGATAGTGTAATATATATTAGCAGTGCACTTTGTTTTATAATTCATCATTATGCACAGAGACTGGAAAGCCTTTTGTTTCCAGGGACAGCTGATAATTCAGCAGTATCAATTACTAGGGCCCTCTAATTTGTAAGTTAGAGATTTAAGTGCTTTGATACTTGGAAGAGCAGTCTTCAGAGATGTGCAGGTAATTTTGAATTGGTCTGTACAGTTAGATGTTTGTCTGTATACAGAGCTAATCAAGTGAGTGAAGCCCATACAGTTATCCTTTGGGAAGCACTGCACATTGATTGCTTCTGGACAAAGCATAACAGACCTACTTTATCAGTAAGGTGATGCACAACTGCTTGTTTTGACTCATTTTCTGATAGCTATTTTTCCTCAAAGAGAAAGTCATCATCTTGGCAGATATACTATGGGAGAGGGAAAAGCAAGGCAGAGAAGATTTATTTCTGTTAAAACATTTTCAGCAAAACTATAATTACCACTAAACACTTACATGTTCAGAGTTCAGTTGCTATGCAACCACAAGGAAGCTATACTATATCTGCTGTAGACAAAATGAGCAGGAAAAAAGTCAGCTGATTGACATGAGATATGCCTTTACATCAAACAAAGGAATAACCTTTTCACCTTTTACTATATTCTCTCAGTTTTTTTCTTTATCATTTTCAAGAACTTACATCAACTCATCACCTTATGATACTACAACAGTCTCACTAGCTTAGTACATCACTCTCCCAACTATGAATCTGCTTGCACTAACCAAACACCATCACCTAGGCCATTTCCATGAGATAAACTCAATTTTGTAACTTCAGTCTTCTGTTTTTTTCTGACTCCATATTCCCAAATGTCACCCTGGGTAACATACAGTTAGTTGATTCAATAGTAATTTTTATCTTTTCTGTCATACTATTTTATTGCTAAAAATAAGCAAAAGTCTAGATTTACTTGTTCTCAGTAAAGTAAGTGTTCAAAAGAGACTATCTCCATGCCGCATAGCGGAGGCTACAGAAATTGGTGTATTTCCCTAAAGGTTTACAAGTAAACAACTTACCTGCTCTCACATAGTATGGATTATGTGGCAAAGAGCATTTTCCTGGGTATGTTCATACAAAACAAAGCCACTCAACAGTAGCTGAGTAGGCTGTGAAACAGCTTCCTACAAAGCCCAACAACACACCTCCAAACAAAACTAAAACACACTCTTGCTTTACCTCTATGCACTCCTTATGTTCCCTTTAAGTTCATTACTGTCAACCTGGGCTACCTGCCCTGCTTGGCTGATTGTTGAAAAGACCCAGCTGTGTGCAAAAAGCTCTGCATAGGCTGGGAAAAATACTCATTAATCCTAGGAAGGTTTGGGGTCTTGATTTGGAATCCTCATTCTTAGATCACTGCTGACTGCAGACACAAACGTACTGCACTGTGTTTCTCCAGTGCAGAAACAGCCCTGAGCCCATCTTCTGAGAATTCACCTATGAATTATCAAAAAGTTCATACTCTATTATAATCGAGGCAGCAGTAAATGACAGCAGCCTATTGCATAGGAAGTAGGAAAAACATCTTCATAATTTTCAAGAAGTCTCTCACACATGCTTCTGTCAGAAGCAAAGTTAAGAATAAAATAAAAGTTCATCATAGTTGCCAAGTTTCTATCATTAAATGAGGTGGAAAAAGTAATTTCACAAAAGAAAGGACTAGTATTGATGTGGAGCTGGATTTTTTTAAACCTTAACTCTTAATGACTATATTCCATTACATCAGTAGAAATCTTCACCTAGATGAATAAGGAAAAGAAAAGGAAAAAAAAGCAAAAGAGAATAGAAGAGCCAAATAACTTAATTGGGATATCTCTGATTAATTTCAATTTGTTGAATGTGCTTGAGGGTTTTTTTGTCTGCAATAGAACACTGAATATATATTAAAAAAAAAAAAATACACATACTCAAAATATAAATTCTGACATCAGCAGGGTATTTTCCAGCAAGAATTTTCTTCACTAGAAATACAAGACTGTCCCCTGAGTAGTACATATATTAGAATATAATACTGAATTCAGAGAATACAAAATGCATGAAAAAGAGTAATAAGATTTATCACAGAATTACTGGACCTCTAGAGCTTCAGGATTGCATCTTTATCATGACTTCTATATAAGTAATTCTGAAGAATTAAGATCTTTTTATCAGTTACTGAAGAACACCATCAATTACAATACATTTCATGATAGAAAAAGGTCTTCTGGTCTTAGAAATAGTCAGATGACATGTTTTTTCACTTTGCTTTGAGTCACTGTCAGACTGGTAACAGTTTACTTGATCTCCTGAGCACCTATATATACAGTTAGGACAACAATCAAAATATCTTTAGCATTTATGAACCTTGTGGGGAAAAAAAAGCATAGAGACAATGAATGAGTAGAAACTACATAGTTTGCCATGTCAGTGAGTGTAAATCATGACAATGTTCTTGCGTTGAAGGAATTTAATTCCTATGCCATTTATAACTTCTATATGGTGACTTCTCTATCAGTCATATCAGAAATAATTCATATAAAAAACATTCATCTTCGTTGTTATCAGTCTTGACAATTTAAGCAGAATGGCCAATTCTTAAGAGGATATGAGGACAAAATGACATCTTTCCTATTCAAATTTAGAAACTAAATACCCCTAAAGGTGAGGATTGAGTTACAGGGAAGGGGCATAAGGCAATAATTGTTTGATATGCTTTGTTATACTCTTTTTTTGGAGAGTATAGTAAGGTACTTCATATTTGAATAGCTTTTGGAGGCAGTAGGATTCAATCTAACAGAATGCATGTTAATTACAGTATGCAATAAACTAGAACACTAAAAGTGTACAACACAGAAGAATATGTGTTTAGGATATGAATCATGTATATTCCAAGAAGTAAGGTAAAATTACTCTCTCTATATAAGCTGTAATTTCTGATTTTCCAAGTCAGCTATATTTCTTTTTGTTTAAAACTACACAAAATAGGTGGAATTTGACAAATTTGCCTCCTTTCCCTGTTCGTATATTATTTATAGCAATTCACTTTTATGCAAATTAGGTTATAGAATGGTTCATACTATACATAATAATTCATAATTTGCATGCCATATGCATTAGTATTTTCAACATTTTACCTTGTCATAAATGTGTTTGCCAAACAAATCTTTTATTTCAAAATTGTTCATGAAAGAGGGTAAAGGTGGCAAACCTTATGAAAATAAACTCACATGCTAATTTAATGGCTGAAGCCATTTGTTCAGGATTGGCCAGTTTTGATGTGGGAAAAATTGCAACTTTTAAAAACTATTTTTATACTTACAAAAGGGCTAAAAAAACCCCAAACCCCCCCCCCCCCAAAAAAAAAAAAAATCAACACCAAAATGAAATACAACACAACCTCTCTCCACCCCCATCAGAAAATACAAAATTATTTATGGTTTCTGTCAAAAACTAGGGTACAGTGGAATTAGAAGCCATTTGTAAAAGAGTATTTTTTCTTCAATTCAACATTTTCAGATGGACCTCAATGGGTTCTCAATTCACTTTTTACTTTGCTTAAAAAGGATGTAAAGATACTGCAGAGACAGTGTTCTCCTTTTTGGCTGTATGACATTTAAGATGTTAGGTCTTTGTCTAAGGAGGGATTTGTCGCTCCTGTCTTCATGTTTTTTTAACACTAAGAAGCATCCTGTTTCTTACAAACTCATGGCTACTTCAGTGCCATAACAGCAGCCTGCAGTGTGTATTCCCTCCACCCTGCACCCATTGCATTGTGCTTACCACCCTTCTGTACAGCTCAGGCAAGCTTTAGTAAAGTTAAACAGTTCTACATTAGATGACTATCTGAGAAGTCCCTACACTACCAAAGAACAATGTCTGGTATATACATTTTAGTTTACTACATTTTTTTAAATGTCTCAAGGATTAAACAAGTCCTTTAAACCAACATAATATAAAGCTAGAGCAAAGTATTTCAGTTCAGTAGAAGTAATTTTCTCCCACCTTACCCAGTCCTTTCAGCAAAATAATATTTCACATAGTATGCTGCTTAAGTCAAAGTGCATTTTTCTTGTAATTTATCTGCTGGATTTTTACAAACTATAAATTGTCGCTTTGTCACTCTGCTGACTGACAGCCCATCCACATTGAGCTGCAATATCCAGTATTTTAAACTGACAATATATAACTGTCTAGTATCAGCAAGTCCCAGTTGATTTGAGTTGTAAATTAAATGCCCTGATGGTTGTAGTATGGTGATTTATTACTAGAGTCAATGAAGGTTTTTCTTTGCAGTGGATATGAGCGCGTGCACAAAAATACAAGTCCCCAGAGTCCCACTCAGAGTGTGAATATTCCATAATTTTCAACCAAACCACAGCGTGAAACCTGGTCAATAGGGAGTTTCAGGGAAATAAAGTTATGGAACCAGAGGACTTCAGCTGTGAAAAGCAGACGCTGAAAATGGTCCTGGTTGACAATTCTCATGTTTTTGAATACTGAGACAAAAGTTTTCATGAACTAGCTAGTAACAAACCTCATAAACTGTATCTGGAAGACTAGTTGAAACAGAAAACATGAATGAAAATTAAACAGAGTTTCTTTTCTAATTTAAAGAGGCTGTTCGCTATTATAGCAGTAACAAAAAAGGGTAAATTCCTAGTCTCTAAGAATTATCCTCTGTGAAGATAGCACTTCATTTTTTTTTTTTTTTTTTTTTTTTTTTTTTCCAAGTAAGGAACAAAATGGCAAAGTAATTCTCACCATATCTGTTGACCATTTCTTTTCTACGATGGAGTTCTATTTTTAAAAAATCATAATCGATGAATTTCAAGTCTTGGACTTAGCAGAGGATTGGCTTGTTTGCTTGTTTCTTTCTTTCTGTGTGCTTACATAAAGTATTTGTTTTGGGGTTCAGTGTACCTGGCATTATCCTTTAAAGTATAAAAATAAATTTTCACAGGGTGAAACACATAATGAGTGCATTAATCACCTTTCTCTGCCAAGGTCACAATTGAAGACTTTTCCTAACTTGTGGCTTACACTTACTTCACCATCATGAAGTCACAATATTATCCCATTAGGTGGAAAGGATTCAGAGTGCAATGCTCCATAGAGTATTTCCCAGGACAACTTCCTAATTCAGCTCTATTAATTCCCCCATAAGAAACCCCTTTAAGTGTCAGTTGGATTGCTGGGAAAAGACAAGTGCCATTCACAGAAGAGAAGGAGGCTAGGCAGAGAGTACAGAAATTCTTACTAATGATCTGATTTTCAATTAATGAGCACAGAATGATGTTCACAAAAGTCATTAATCCTGATACTTGATGTTCATTTTGATTTGCCTAGAGATTCAGACTATTTCACACACATCTTTGTGACTGTAAAAATTATATTTTACTAACATCTTATGCAATGTACACAAGGTTCTGCAAGTTTTCCTTTCTGTTCCTACAGCGCTTGAATGCATACTCATCATGAAAGACAATTAGTTCTAACTATTCATAACAAAAAGAGACAGAGAAAACTTTTTATCTGGTAGAGGAAAAACTTTAAACAAATTTTAGAAGACAGTATGCAACTTGAACCCATAGTATATATGCAATAAGAATGCTCACTTGCTCTCTATTAGAATAACTTTTCAGGACTGGGGTAACAAAATATGAAATCTAGTTTCATGTCTAAATTACACTTTTTTTTTGCCTGGACCTTTCCAGTCAAATCCAGAGCATCAAGCAGCATTGTACAACATCTTTACTAAAGAAAATAGGAAACAGGTGAAAACATGCTTAACTATACAGAAAAATGAGCAGTTTGGTTGGCATTAAATATTTAATAGGAATTAAAAGGTAGAAAACTATGGAGACTAACCATCTAGATCCCTTCCATCCATGGAGGGAATAAGCACACCAGGGACAGTTTATTGTATCTTTTGAAGGATGAGACAAGTCACTCTGTGGAAAAGTTCTTCTATCATAATGACTGTAGTTGGAGTAGATTTCATAGAATCATAGAATGGTTTGGGTTGGAAGAGACCTTAAAAATCATCTAGTTCCAACTCCTCTACCATGGGCAGGGACACCCTCCACTAGATCAGGCCAGGTTGGATGGGGCCCTGGGCAACCTCGTGTAGGTCCAAGCCTGGAGGCTGGTGTTGGAACTCTGTGATCCTTGGGGTCCCTTACAACGGTTGGAACACTATAGTCCTTGGGGACCCTTCCGACCCAGACCATTCAACAAAAATCAAGTTTCCCATAGCCTTATCCAACCTGGCTTTAAACACTTCCAGGGATGAGGCATCAACAACCTCACCGGGCCACCTGTTCCAGTGCCTCACCACTCTCACAGTGAAGAATTTCTTACTAATATCTAACCTAAATATAAACTCTTTCAACATTCAACTTCAGACCATTACCCCTCATCCTATCACTGCACTCCCTGACAAAGAGCCCCTCCCCAGCTTTTCTGTAGTCCCCCTTCAGGTATTGAAAGGGCTCAATAATTTCTCCCTGCAGCCTTCTCTTCTCCAGGCTGCACAAGCCCAACTCTCTCAGCCTGTCCTCGTAGGAGAGGTGCTCCAGGCCTCTGATCATCTTTGTGGCCCTCCTCTGGACCCACTCCAACAGATCTATATCCCTCCTGTTCTGAGGACTCCAGAACTGAACGCAATACTCTCAAGTAGGGTCTCATGAGAGCAGAGCAGAGGGGCAGAATCACCTCCCTCCATCTGTTGGTTATGCTTCATCAGATACTGCGGGAGCTCGGACAAAACCATGCCGACCAATATGATCAAGGTAGTGCCGTTTTATTCTACACACAATAAAGCTTTTATAATCAGTCTAGCTTACACAACTCTTTTTCTCATAATCTAATAGGTCGTAAAAACCTATACACACATATGCTGGTTATAATGATTGGTTGATACAAGCTGCTCACACACTCTTCAGGGTAGTTGCCAAATATTTTTCAAAGCTCAGTAACGTCCTTGGATGCCAGTGACATCCTTGCCTCCCATCCTGTTGAAACTTTAGACTTGCCAAGTTTCTTGTTCTTTAATCACGTAGACCACAAGGTTTAATCTTTTGTTGAACTTACAACTAGGCCACAGCCTTTGGTTCATAACTGCTAGATATGCTAAGCGTTCAGAAAGGCTGGATTGCTCACATGTCCATTTATTGTTAGATGTTCTTCCACAGGATGCATCCCAGGATATGGTTGGCCTTCTGGGCTGCAAGTGTACATTGCCAGCTCATATTAAGCTTCTCATCTACCAGCACCCCCAAGTCCTTCTCTCCAGAGTTACTCTCAATCCATTCTCTGCCTATCCTGTATTTGTGCTTGGGATTGCCCTGACCCAGGTGCAGGACCTTGAACTTGGCCTTGTTGAACTTCATGCGTTTAGCACAGGCCCACCTCTCAAGCCTGTCAAGGTCCCTGTGGATGGCATCCCTTCCTTCCAGCATCTCAACCACTCCACACAGCTTGGTGTCACCAGCAAACTTGCTGAGGGTGCACTCAATCCCACTGTCCATGTCCACAACAAAGACATTAAACAACACTGGTCCTAACACCAACCCCTGAGGAACACCACACATCACTGGTTTCCACCCGGACATTGAGCCATTGACCACAACTCTTTGAGTGTGACCATCCAGCCAATTCCTTATTCACTGAGTGGTCTGTCCATATCTCTCCAATATAGTGACCAGAATGTCTTGTGAAACTATCAAATACTTAGCACCAGTCCAGGTAGATGATGTCAGTCATTCTTCTCTTATTTACCAATGCTGTAACCCCATCCTAGAAAGCCACCAAATTTGTCAGGCACAATCTGCCCTTAGTGAAGTCATGCTGGTTGTCACCAATCACCTCTGTATTTTCTATGTGCCTCAGCAGAATTTCCAGAAGGATCTTCTCCATGATCTTACCAGGCACAGAGGTGAGACTGACCAGCCTGTAGCTCCCCAGGTTTTCCTTTTTTCCCGTTTTAAAAGTGGGAGTTATGTTTCCCCTTTTCCAGTCAGTGGGAACTTCACCAGACTGCCGTGACTTCTCAAACATGATGGATGATGGCTTATCAGCTTCATCCACCAGTTCCCTCAGGACCCATGGACACATCTCATCAGGACCCATAGACTTGTGCATCTTCAGGCTCCTTAAATGATCTTGAACCTGATCTTCTCCTACAGTGGGCAGTTCTTCATTCTTCCCATCCCTGTCCTTGTCTTCTGTGACTTGGGCGGTGTGGCTGGAGCACTTGCCAGTGAAGACTGAGACTTGAGCTTCATATTCCCCACCAGCCCTTTCTTGTTAGTGAGAACAAGGTGAGACTTGATTAACTGAGATAAAAAGTGTACTTTTAGATGGGTGAAAAAATGAATTCCAGTACTAGACTGTAATAAAGAATGATATTTGAAAAATATTTGTTTTTATTAAGGAAAGTTAATCAATATATATTTTTGAATATCAATCTGACTAATTAACTAGGAAAAAATTTATAAATGGTCAAATATTCAATGTTCAAGGAAGTTATGACTGGCCAGGTAAGGCACTTAACAAAGTGAGATCATTTTAACAGTTAATATAACTTTTCCTCAAGTAAACAATAAAAAATACAATTTTTTCTTAGCTGTATGTTACTTCCTGCAAAGTTTGTTTCAGTTTCTCTAAGTACTGTATGTTTATCTAAAAAAAAAAAGAAAAATCACTTCTAGTGAATATTCATATTATCCATTCAGAATGAACTAAGCTGCTCATAACCTTCTGTACCTGTTCACTCATGGATTCCTTCACTGAGCCTCCTAATAACAGTGACTCATGGTAATCAGGCACAGGCTGCATGGTGTTCAAGCTATTGTTACTGCCCTTCATGATAAGCCCTGAGCCTCAGCTTCTATCTTCACAGAATCACAGAATCACTAAGGTTGGAAAGGACCTGTAAGATCTTCAAGCCCAACCATCAACCAACACCACCATGCCCATTAAACCATGTCCCGTCCCGCAACACCTCACCCACACATTCCTTAAACACCTCCAGCATTCCAATGCCTCACCACTCTCTCAGTAAAGAAATTTTTCCTAACATCCCGTCTAAACCCCCCCTGCTGCAACTTGAAGCCATTTCCTCTCATCCTATCGCTAGTCACTTGGGAGAAGAGACCAACAACCAACTCCGTGGAACACCCTTTCAGGTACTTGTAGAGAGTGATGAGGTCTCCCCTCAGCCTCCTCTTCTCCAGGCTGAACAACCTCAGTTCCCTCAGCCGCTCCTCATAAGACTTGTGCTCCAGACCC
>KL285311.1:28229-39114 GCA_000699545.1 Podiceps cristatus
GTCTGTCAATCAACACCCCCAGGTCCTTTTCTGCAGGGGAGCTCTCCAACCACTCATCCCCAAGCCTGTAGCGTTGCATGGGGTTGTTGTGGCCAAAGCGCGGAACACAGCACTCGGCCTTATTATACCTCATACAATTGGCCTCGGCCCATCGATCCAGCCTGTCCAGATCCCTCTGCAGAGCCTTCCTACCCTCAAGCAGATCAACACTGTTGCCCAACTTGGGGTCATCTGTGAACTTGCTGAGGGTGCACCCAATGCCCTCATCCAAATCATCAATAAATATATTAAACAAGACTGTCCCCAAAACTGAGCCCTGGAGGATTCCACTTGTGACCGGTTGCCATCTGGATTTGGCTCCATTCACCACAACTCTCTGGGCTCGGCCATCCAGCCCGTTTTTCACCCAGCAAAGAGATTTGACCACTTCTCCAGGAGAATACTGTGGGAGACTGAGTCGAAGACTTCACTAAAATCCAGGTAGACTACTTCGACAGCCTTCCCCTCATCCACGAGGTGGGTCACCTGGTCGTAGAAGGAGATTAGGTTGGTCAAGTAGGACCTGCCCTTCGTGAGCCCATGCTGGCTGGGCCTGATCCCTCAGTTATCCTGCACATGCCCCGTGAGGGCCCTCAAGATGAACTGCTCCATAACCTTCCCTAGCACCAAGGTCAGGCTGACAGGCCTGTAGTTCCCCGGATCTTCCTTCCAGCCCTTGTAGATACGTGTCACGTTGGCAAGCTTCCAGTCATCTGGGACCTCCTCTCTTCTCCAGGGCTGTTGAAAAATGATGGAGAGCGGCTTGGCAAGCTCCTCCACCAGCTCCCTCAGCACCCTTGGGTGGATGCCATCAGGCCCCATAGACTTGTGAGTGTCCAGGTGGCATAGCAGATCGTTAACTGCTTCCTCTGGGATCACGGGGAGCTTATTTTGCTCTCCATCCTTGTCTTCTAGCACAGGGGGCTGACTACCCTGAGGATACCTGATCTGGCTATTAAAGATTGAGGCAAAGAAGGCATTAAGTACCTCAGCCTTTTCCTCATCCTTCGTGACGATGTTGTCGTCCCCCCCACCCCAGGAACCAGTAAAGGATGGAGGTTCTCCTTGGCTTCTTTTTTGTTGTTGATGTATTTATAGAAGCATTTTTTGTTATCCCGTACAACCGTGGCCAGATTGAGCTCTAGCTGGGTTTTTGCCTTTCTTATTCCCTCTCTGCATGACCTAACGAGATCCTTGTACTCTCCTTCTGTTGCTGCCCCTTTTTCCAAAGGTGATAAGCTCTCTTTTTTTTCCTGAGTCCCAGCAGAAGTTCCTTGTTCAGCCAGGCCGGTTGTCTTCCCCACCGACAATTCTCAGGCACATGGGGACTGCCTGCTCCTGAAGGCTTAAAAGATGTTTAAGACCTATGCAATAATAATAGCATTATATTTAGTTATCTGAACCACACTTGAGCCTAGATTCAGCTCAGGTGCACAACAATATTCCACTTATTCAGAACTGCAGGTTGAGGCTAGAAATATTTCTTTATGAATAAGTATCCTTCCCAGAAGAAAATGAGTGCTAGCAAGAATTGGATGCCTTCTTTAACACATCCAATCTGGTGATGGCTCATCCAAGAAACAAATGTCAAATGTAAGATGAGTAAGAACTCAGGTAAGGGAGGCAGGACACCTGCATGGATGAGCAAGGAACTACTGGAAAATCTCAAATGGAAAAAGGAAGTCTGTGGCATGCAGAAAAAGGGACAGGCCACTTGGGAGGAATACATGAACAATGTCAGGGTATGCAGGGATGCAATGGGGAAGGCTAAGGTCCAACTGGAACTTGATCTGGCAAGGGACATCAAGGGCAATAAGAAGGCTGCCTTTAAAAATACCAGTAGCAAATGGAAGACTAGCGAAAACATGGGCCCTCTGCTGAATGGGGTGGGTGCCCTGGTGATGAAGGATATGGAGAAGGCAGAGTTACTGAATGCCTTTCTTGCTTCAGTCTTTACTACTAAGGCTGGCCCTCAGGAATCCCAGACCCCAGAGGCAAGAGAGAAAGTCTGGAGAAAGGATGGCCTTCCTTTGTTTGAGGAGCTTCGGGTTCGAGACCAGTTAATCTGACTGGATGCCCAGAAATCCATGGGCCCCAATGGGATGCACTCACAAGTGCTGAGGTAGCTGGCAGATGTCATTGCCAAGCCACTCTCCCTCATCTTTGAAAGGTCCTGGAGAACAGGAGAAGTGCCTGAGGACTGGAGGAAAGCCAATGTCACTCCAGTCTCCAAGAAGGGCAAGAAGGAGAATCCTGGAAACTACATGCCAGTTAGCCTCACATCCATACCTGGAAAGGTCATGGAGCAGCTCATTCTGGAGGTCATCTCTAAGCATGCAGAAGAAAAAAAAATGACCAGGAGTAGTCAACATAGATTCACCAAGGGGAAATGGTGCTTGACCAATCAGAAAGCCTTCTATGATGGCATGATTGTCTGGGTAGATGAAGGGAAGCGGTGGATGTTGTCTACCTTGACTACAGCAAGGCTTTTGACACTGCCTCTCATAACATCCTCACAGGGAAGCTCAGGAAGCGTGGGTTTTATGAGTGGACAGTGAGGTCAAATGACAAATCAATCATGAGCCAGTCATGTGCCCTTGCAGCTGGAAAGGCCAACAGCATTAAGAAAAGCGTGGCCAGCAGGTCAAGGGAGGTTCTCCTCCCTCTCTGTTCTGCCCTAGTGAGGCCCCATCTGGAGTCCTGTGTCCAGTTCTGGGCTCCCCAATTCAAGAAGGACAAGGAACTACTGGAGACAGACCAGTGGAGGCTATAATGGTAATGAGGGCACCAGAGCATCTCTGCTGTGGGGAAAGGCTGAGGGAGCTGGGGCTGTTTAGTCTGAGGATGAGAAGACTGAGAGGGGACCTCATCAATGTTTATCAATACCTCAAGGATGTTTGTCAAGAGAGTGGGGCCAGACTCTTTTCCATGGTGCCCAACAACAGGACAAGGGGCAACAGGCACAAACTGGAAAACAGGAAGTTCTGTCTGAATATGAAGAAAACCTTTTTTTAGTGTGAGGGTGACAGAGCACTGGAACAGGCTGCTCAAAGAGGCTTGGAGTTTCCTGCTCTGGAGATATTCAAATCCGCCTGGACGCGTTCCTGTGCAACCTGCTCTGGGTGACCCTGCTCTAGCAGGGGGTGGGACTAGATGATCCCAGAGGTCACTTCCAACCCCTGCCCTTCTATGGTTCTGTGATTTTGTAAATGCCCCTACTCAGTCGTTAGCTAGGAGGTAGATTTTGACTGGACTAAGCAAAAAGCACAGTGGAGACAAGATGGAGTCAGGCAAGCTGGCTTTTAAAGACTACAGAGTTAATAAATAAATAAAGCCTTTTTGCTCCTTTTTTTCATAGTGCAATTGTGATGTCTGTCCCTGGTCAAGTTAGCCTGATCTGAACTGAGCCTTTGATATATATTCACAGAATAAAGTAGTAGGACAAAGAATAAAACCATCAAAAAGTTTGTGTGGGACCAGTCTCTATTTATCTCTTATGCCACCTGCTTCCCCCAGTATATTATAAAGGAAGCAAAAACACGAGCCATCTGAGCCAGATTCCTTGGTGACAAATTCCACTAACCCCTGAACAACCTGGATCTCAAAATCATGATGGCATAAGAATTCTGTTAGAGGCAAGGCCAAAGCTGAAAATGTTGAAATGTTCTTAATTTCTGAAGGCTTGAATGACCATAATTTCTGTTTCTGTGGTGATTTTAATACTGATGTAATTTTTTTATGTGAGAATAATTTTTTCTTTATAGCATTCCTTACCTGCAGTACTACCGTATATTATATACATATGCCTTCTAGAAGATCTCTGAACCTCACCTGTAGTTAATGATATTAGTTCTAGCCTTCATGCTCTAGGCACCCAAAGTTATATGTTTTTCTTTTTTTTTTTTTCCCTACGGATATAAATTTCTTGCACATTAACAAAGGTAGCAACTGCTCCGTACAACAGACAGAAGCTGAATTTTAAATATTGTGATTACAACATTGGCTGTAACAAAGGAGACTATCCCAAAATTAAACAATGTATATTTGATATTGAAAACTAACAGGTCTTTTTTGCAGAAACCTGAGAAGTGTGGGATCACAGAACTGGAACATCAGAACGAAGTACATCTCACCAGAAAGAAAAGTACATTCACATACAACCTGGTATTCTGAATTAGGTTATGCTTTAGCTGCCCCTGTATTACTTGTGTTTACTACCAAAGATTGTACAACATTGGGGGGGGGGGGGGGGGAGCAGTTTTAGTTTCTGTTACTATTCATTTTGGACTAATATGAGATAATGAGTTTTAATGCTCTATGGATTTATTTTTCCTTAACAAATGAACAAAGCTGAATTAAGATAGAATAGCATTGCAAATAGACTAACATCTTATACTTCTTTTCCAAGAAAAGGAAGGGGAGAACCTTTTCAGAGTTGAAAGACAGCAAATATAGAAATAATGCAATCATTTTCCTGGGATAAATGTACGATGAATTTACAGAGCATATTCAAGACAAAACAGTGAGTAACCTCAGCCAGGGTGTTAAGATTAGCAAGGAAAGAGGACAGAAATATTTTATTTATCTTCCATTTCAGTTGTTCAAGTGTATATATCATTAGTATCACATAAACTATTATTACTCAAAGATCTGGGTAGACAGTGTCACACAAAGGCGTCTTAGGTTTAAACTAGCTAGCTAGCTAATTTACATGAAACCAGCATTATCACATATAGTCTCTGTAAAATGACTTCATTTAATTTTAATCAAATCAGCTAGATTAAAAGACGTTACTGGGAAAGTCAGTAATGCACAAAGAGGTTTACAAAGCCCCTGATGGCTGTGTGCATAAAAAAACATTTTGACTTTTCAGAAACAAAATTAGTAATACAAAATAAAATGATTATACTCTGAGAAATCAGGCTCTGGGGATGATTTACCATACCTGACTCAGCTCATAGTAGAAGAAGCACCAACTGATATTGTAAGTGGATGTGTTTCAGGAACACAGGCTCACCCATTGAGCAGTGAAATGCCGGCATATTGCTGAATCTTGCTCAGGGCTTTGCATTGTCTCAGCCAGGACAAGGGCTTCTTATCCACCCCTGAGAGCACCTGTCAGGGACAAAGGCTGCTTGGCTTTTTGCAGTTTGGAAAAGTCTTGCAGAATGTAGTATCTATCATATCTTTTCTTTTTGTTGTTCCAAGTGTTTATGTCCCTGTCTTGAAAATGGCTATGACGGATATAATTGCTATAAGCATGAAGAAGGGTATATTTGCATTCTCCTTTCCCAAATACCTCTGGTAATGTAGTGAAATATTACTTCTCCCTGGAAACTTTGCCTTGTTAAAAGCAATAGGCAGTTTAAATAGTAACAGGATTTGTGAAGGAGCATGATCACTGGGTAGAGGCATGGAAATACACAAATCAGTGCTTTGGACAAACTGCCATTCTTCTTGGACTGCAGGGTTTACTGCAGCCTCTAAGAACCCATTGCTTTGTAAACTGCCATGACTGGAAACAACATGAGGGAACTTTGCTGTCCTGTTAAACTGCTGTTGTCCCAAACCACGAGTTTTGCCTCTCTTTTCCTAATTCTGCTCCTCACCCTCCCAGGAATGGGGACAGGCTGCATGGAACCCAGCCTCCAGCTGGGGCTAACAACATACGTACTCATATGGCTTTGCTGCAGGTGCCAGCTGGCTGCAGGAAACATTTTATCCCATCAATACTAGTTGGCTTCTGTAAAGAGTAATGTCATAATTTGTCATATAATCTGACATATGTCATATGCAGCCATAAAATCCTATCATCATTTCCTGGCATTTGTCTGAAATGATGCATCCTCTCCTAGAGTCATTGTTACAGTAATATTATAACCCATTTTAATCCAAGGTAAATACATCCTCGTTTCATAGTCTTTGCTTACAATTCCAGATCTGTGCAGATTTTAATTTTTTTTAAAAAAATATTATTACAGCTAACTTATGCTTACACTATAATTTTGATTATATTTTAATTACTTAAGATGAAGAGAGAAATTTTTGCTTAAGAAACTGTCCTGGTTTCAGCCAGGATGGAGCTAATTATCTTCCTAGTAGCTACTGTGGGTTGGATTTAGTATATGAAGAATGGTGATAATACACTGATGTTATTAGTTGCTGCTGACCGATCAAGGACATCTTCTAGCTTCACAAGTTTTGCTAATGTACAGGTGCAAAAACTTGGGAGGGGTACAGCCAGTACAGTTGACCCAAGCTGGCCAAGGAGAGTATTCCATACCATAGATATCATGCCCAGCATAATTGGGGGTCAGCCGGTGGGCCAGACCCTCTTTTCAATTGTTTGGTTCCTTTTAATTTGTTTGGTCCTTTTAGTTCATTCATTTGGCCATTTGTTCCCTCACTTGCTCTCTCTGGAACGTGATGTTTCAAGATTGCTGATGTGGAATATTCCTGTTCCGTGATTACTGCTTGGGACGGGCTGTATTGTTCAGTTGTGAGAAATTGTACACCATTTGGGTGGACCAAACTTGCCCAAGAAGAGTATTCCATACCATAGATATCATGCCCAGCATAATTGGGGGTCAGCCGGTGGGCCAGACCCTCTTTTCAATTGTTTGGTTCCTTTTAATTTGTTTGGTCCTTTTAGTTCATTCATTTGGCCATTTGTTCCCTCACTTGCTCTCTCTGGAACGTGATGTTTCAAGATTGCTGATGTGGAATATTCCTGTTCCGTGATTACTGCTTGGGACGGGCTGTATTGTTCAGTTGTGAGAAATTGTACACCATTTGTTTTATGTATTCTATTATAATTATATTTTATTATTGCTATTTATTATTATTATCCTTAATAAGATATTATATAGTTATTGTCATCTTTTCCTTTACTGTCCTGGTGAACTGTGTTGATCTCAACCTATGAGTCTTTCCAATTCTCCTCCCCCCAGCACTGGGGAGAGGGTGGAGCAAGTGAGTGGCTATGTGATATTTCGTTACTGGCTGGGGGTGAACCACAACATACTGTAATGCAGAAAATGCAAGGGTTCTTTCTTTTTGGGGGATTTATTTTCTTCATGATTCTAAAAATTTTTTTTTTTTTTTTTTGCAATATGTGTATATCAATATTTCATCTTGTTACTACTATTTACAGCTCTGTGCATCAACCTATTAATGTCAATCCCCCCATGTATACCTATTTATTTATCCTGAGTCATATTATTGAAAGAATATTTACTTGGAAGACAATCAGTGACTGTGCTCTATGTATTTTACTTTGTTTTTAGTTTTTAACTCTACCAAAACATATCTCCAAACTTGGAGAACTTGGAGAAGAAAATGTGATAACTAAGTATAATCTAGTTCAGTAATAACTACAGGAGAGTGAGTTTGAGATCTGAAGTATAATAATAAAAGAAAAGTTATAAATTATTTAAAATGAGGTAAGTTATCTGTAGAAATAATGAGATTAATTCAAAAGAGGGAATATTTTAATATCAGGAGAAATTTTTTACCATAGGTTTCCTGTTTAGATAGAACTTTTGTCTCCAGAAGCAGAAGAAGATCTATAGCTTGCAGCGGTATAGTTTTGTCTGGGTAACAGGACTGAATAACTGTTATACAGCAGTCCTCCACTGATGGCACGATGTAATTCAAAGATGTATTGTACATTCAGGGATGTAATTCCCTATCTCTTAACTTCTGTGCTTCTCAAAAGACGTGTGTGTCTACATGAAAACAAGTCTATCTTTCTTTTTTTTTTTTTTTTTTTGTTAGAGACAGTGTACCATCCTTGTCTATTACTGTCTCCATTCAAACAAATGTAACCTGAATACAGATCAAGAGTCATCATTGCAAGTCACAGCCTATACATAATCCTGTGTAATCACAACCTATACATAATCATGTCTGTAGTCACACAAAACCCTAGTAGAACTGTTTGGTATTATAACTGAATATTCATCATTATTGGTATGACTACATAGTAACAGTTTTTCTCTTTAATTTCCCATGCTTCTGTTCAGACAGCTCTCTGCAAAAATGATGATGCTTCCCATTGGAGAAATGTCATCTTTCTCACTGATTGAATCTGATATTAAGGGAAGATCTACTGCATGCTAACATAATACCAATGACCTCACCTTACCTGGAAACTAACATTTCCTGTTATGTGACAATTTCTGTATTCAATTCTTGTAAAAAGTAGCAGAAAGTAACCAGCAGAGAGTGAGTTTCAATTGAGAAATTGGCCTATCGTATTTTTTAATTTACTTCCATTTCTTCAGGTACCCATACAATATCAAAATACTGTTTGTGAAGCTAAGAAATATTGTTGCAATTTATATTATGCAAGTCATATCACCAGTTTAACCAGAAACAGCATATGAACGGTTATTGATACTTTGCATGACACAAGCAGACTCTACAGAGCAGAATGTTAAACATAGATGAGTGATAAGAATTTCACACAGAATTGTAGGGGACAAGAATATATACAGAGCAGCTTAAGAAGAACAGAAGAGAGATTGAAGGAACTTTTCTCATGCATATTTTACCATTTTAGCTGCAAATAATTAACATTACTAAGATTTATTCCAAGCTTTTAAGAGTACAGTGCTTGTTTATTGTAAAATATTAAACATTTAAGGAAATAAGGAATGGTAGGCCAGATTTAAACATATCTCATGATAAATCTTCAAGATTTTGACTGCAATTAGATTTTTGATGACTAGTTATACAAAATAACTGCCACAAGAAATAACTCCTTAAAAATTTAGGTTAGAACACAAACTTAAGTCATAAACAATAATGACTGAAGTTTCATTCGTTTTCTAGAACTCATTCAGGAAGCTGAACTCACCCGTGTGAATGATACTAAGGTATGAAGACAACCAAGTATTATTGTCACTTCTCTTTGGAATACAATATTAACAATAGTGTTCTCCCAATTTTCAAGAAGGATAAGAAGGAAGACCCTGGTAATTACAAGCCTGTCAGTCTCACTTCAGTGACTGGTAAAATTCGGAGAAAGTTATTCTGGGAGTTATTGAAAAACATTTGAGAGACAATTAAGTCATTGGCCATAGCCAACAGGAGTTCACAAGGGGAAAGTCCTGCTTAACTGACTTAATTCCCTTTTATGACAAGGTCACCCATCTAGTTACCAAGTGAAGCCAGTAGATGTGCTGGTTTTGGATTTTAGCAAAGGTTTTGACACTGTCTCTCACAGTATCCTTCTGGACAAAATGCTGTATGAAATTTAACAAGTGCCAGATTCTCCACCTGGGACAGGGTAATCCTGGTTATATATACAAATTGGAGGATGAGAATCTGGAGAGCACCGCTGCAAAAAGAGATCTGGGGACCTGGATTGATAGCAAGTTGAATATGAGTCAATACTGTGCCCTGGCAGCCAAAAGGACAACTGTGTCCTGGGGTGCATCAAGCACAGCATAGCCAGCTGGTCGAGGGAGGTGGTTGTCCCACTCTACTCTGCATCAGTGCAGCCCCACCTCAAGTACTGTGTGTGGTTTTGGGCGCCTCAATATAAGAAGGACATCAGACTATTAGAGTGTGTCCAGAGAAGGGTGACCAAGATGGTCAAAGGTCTCAAGGGCAAGACTTATGAGGAGCAGCTGAGGTCATTTGGTCGGTTCAGCTTAGAGAAGAGAAGGCTGAGGGGTGACATCATCGCAGTCTACAACTCCCCAAAGCGAGCAGCAGATGGGCAGGTGCTGATCTCCTCTCTCTGGTAACCAGTGACAGGACACGAGGAAATGGAATGAAGCTGCATCAGGGGAAGTTCAGATTGGACATTAGGAAAAGGTTCTTCACTCAGAGGGTGTCAATCACTGGATCAGACTCCTGAGGAAGTGTCTGTCACTAAGGCTGTCAGAGTTCAAGGAGCTTCTGAACAGCACTCCTTGTCATATGATTTAGTTTTAGGTAGCCATGCGAGCAGCAGGGAGTTGGATTTGACTTAATGGTCCTTATAGGTCCCTTCCAACTTGAGATATTCTATGATTCAATACATAGAGATTACTAATATATATTTGTGTTTTCTCTTATAACAATGTCTAACTCGGAATTCAGGCCCAAACTCTATTTGATTACAATAGGATCAAATTTGTGTCCATATTCCTTATTTAAGGCTGCTAGATAATAATGTGTTCACATAATTAATTTCTCTTAGGACCTATCTTAAATTAAGCAAGTAATTTGGAAAATGCCACTTTAAAAGCATATGAGAAGAATTACTCAGTCTGAGTCATCATATATTTTCAGAGACCAAAAAGAAAAAAATATACATTTGTATAAACAAAAAAGAAAAAAAAAATTAAGAGCAAACAATTATTTAAGAGCAGTGACTTCCAATAGATAGTGTTGTACTTCCTTGGCTTAAGAAGACACAAGTAACTAAATTCAAGAGAATAACATGATTTCTCATTCCTTTGCTGAATACTGATGTGCAGGTAGATAATCTGCTGTCTTATTTTCATGCCTCCTGCACAGTAAATTCATTATAATTGTTAAATATTACAATTGCCATCATCTTAATTATTAAGGCATGTGTATAATGTGTAATACATAATTCTATACCATAGATGTCATGCCCAATATAAGTAGGGATTGGCCAGTGGGCCAGGGGCCTTTCATTTCTCTGTGCTTTCGTTTATTCATTTGGCTGTTTGTTCCCTTGCTCACTGTCTCTGAAAATTGCAAGTACCAAGATCGTTGCTTGGAATCATTCTGAGATCACTTTTGGTTTTGCTCCGTGATCTCTGCTTGGGATGAGCTGTATTGGTCATCAGGTCATTGAGCGGTGAGAAATTGTGCATTGTTCATT
>JMFS01121020.1:0-35528 GCA_000699545.1 Podiceps cristatus
GCTCTGTCCTGGCTGAAACCAGGACAACCAGGCTTCTCTACTGTGGACTGATCCTGCTTTGTCACTCCTGGAAAGAAATGCCAAATAGATTTTTGGAATACTAAAGCTTTAAGACTTTCCTGGTGCACAATATGCACAATTTTCTCATCTTTTTATTAAATAGAGGTCTATAGAGTACAGTGCTTCTGTCCTAGTCTGAGCGAAAGGAGCAAGGGTGTGGTGAGGGAAACAAAAAGTGGAAGCTGAGGGAGGCAGTGGGCTAAAAACTCAAGCACTTCTTCCTACAGTGATTGTAGCTTCATCATGTTTTCAAACTATTGCTGTCAGATGAATGTATCATGGCTTCTGCAAGCACCTGGGAAGTCAGTGGATGTAAAGAAAGATGGACGGGAAAGGAGAACTTATTTTTGCATTTTGGTGATTTGAAAGCTTTCTGTTCATTTTGTTCTGATGCAGAAAGGTGCAGCTGGTGAACTGTTCACTGAAGCACAGCAGAAAAATGAGTGCTGCAGGAATCTGAAGGGATGCAGCAGAGTTTTTGGTGCAGTGATTTGCAAAATAGATGGGACGCTGGAAATAAATTTTTGGTCTAGCTGGAATTCTGAAATCTCCATGGTATGGTAATGCAGTTTATTCACAGCCTTATAAAAAAGACCATTGCAAATATGTGGATTTATTTGATCGTGACTCATCTAGAGACATGAGTCAAGGGACAGCAGTGGGGAAGTATCAGCTGTTCTCATTCTTCTAAATAACTTCACTTTCAGGTTGCTGAAAAGGTGTTTGACTATAGCTGGATATTTTTCCTCTTGGATTGTTTAGTGATACCGGTTTTGCTTCAATTGGAGTTGGCAACAATAGTCCTTTTAAAAGTGTTTTCCATTTTTCTCTGCTTCTTACTATATAGGGCTTGATAAAGGAGCAAATAGTGGGGACAGGGATAAGGTTCTTTTGGGGCTCTTTTGTTTTGGAAAAGTCTGTATTCACTGTACAGTCGCTCTACTGCATTGTCATTTTTCTGAAGGCTTTATTTTATCTCTCTTCACAGGAATAATGAGAAAAAAGTCTAGTCTCGGGGAATAATCAGAGGCAATTGTTATTAAAATAACTAATAAAAAATAGGAAAGTGATACTACTTCTCTTGTTAAGAATTCCTCCATTGAATCTTGCCTTGTATGTCTATAAGATCACCTAGGGTACAGCTCTGTTTCCTTTCTGGTTTCATCTCTAGCCTGCTAAAGGGTCTGCCATTGTCATTTACTTTAAAACAACTGTACTTTTCTGTATTCTGCTATGACCACCATCCTGTGGGTAAGCAAGGCCTGATTGTGCAGAATGAGGACTCTGATCTGCAGTTAATGCCATGTTGCAGACATACCCAACCAGGTAGCTTTGACCTAACTGATCTGGGTACCAAAAGTAGCCCAGCTGTGACATCTTGTAGCTCTCAGTATGGGATGCTTTACGCCCTCTTCTGAAGTTGGGTACTACCTGTGAACTTCCTTTCTGTGGTTGCTTTGGATCTCAAAACACAGCAGAGAGATAAAAATGTGATACCAATGCTTGTTGCTGAATGTGGCAATATTAGGCAATGCCCTAATATTGATCTAAAGTGACTGAGATGTCAAAAGAAAATGCATTTGCTCTGAAGAGCAAATGTGAGCATAATAATTCACTTTTTCATGTAATATGAATTTATCATTGCCATTCCTGTTGTTCCCATTTTTTAAAGCTGAGAAACAATAATAACTCAGTATCTACTGTCAACATAAATTGTCATCCTATTTGGAGACTTTGTGCTAATTCTGTTGTCTCATAAAACAATCTTAGGGTTATGCAAGGAAGAGAAATCTTAATTGGTGAGTTTCTGGTAAGAGAAGCCTTAAATACGAAGTTAGACAGTTCTCTCTGCCTTCTGTCTGGAAAGATATGTTAAGTAATAATTAGTGTATTGCTCTTTCTGTCTTCCAAAAAAATTATTCAATTTCATGCTAATATTATTTACACTTTCATAAGATGCGTTTAAAATAGATGTTTTAAACTGGGATACTAAACAGTGACAATGGTAAATTTTGGAGCAACTCAAAGGTGCCAAGATAATTCATTGAATATCAAAGTGGTCAGAATAAAGAGAGCAAGTTCTCTTCCTGTTCTGTCCACTGCAAGACTTGAACTGTATATATGCTCAAAAAAAAATATATGCTCAAAAAAAAGTGGAGGGCCAGAACTGACTAGTTTCTGGTGAATTAATACTTTTTCCAAACAGGCTTTTCTGTGTACCAGTACATGTAGCAGATAAAGTTGAACAGCCAGTAGACAGTGTAAATTTGAAACAATTAGTATTTCAATAGCCTTCTTTCACTGACACGGGTTAAATCTTGAATATGAACTTCCTATTATTAGACTTCAAGTGCCAAACATATTGTGGCTCAGAAAAAAGGCTCAGCGCTAAGAAAGGTAGAAGTGTCTCAAAGAAAGCTGTGCACTTGCATGCATTCACACCCACACATACACAACCTTTATTTTGAGCTGCTGTTATGGTATTTCTAAGTAATTCCAAATGTCAAATGCCTGATTTTTAAATGTCAGGACTTGTGCAGCTCCCTAGGGCAGCACCTCTGAAAATGCTATTAAGGATAATAGAGGACAAAGATTAGCATAACCAGAATTTTTACTGCAAATTCTCAGTGACAAATTTTGGCAAGACTAGTTTAATTACATGCAAAGTGTCTAAGGAGTGTAAGCTTCCATAAGAGGAGACTTCTGCAGTTTGTAGTCTATTGATTATTTTTTCCTTTTTTAGCTAACTTACAGTATCTGTGTTAAAACCAACTGAACTGTCAAGTAAATTTTGAATGGGCTGATAGGGTGACATTGTATTCCTTTGCAGTATCCCAGACGGCTCTCGTACTCTGGCAAAGAACATTTTTTCTAACACTGTCTTGCTGTGAAGACAACTTTCAAAAGTACTGTCTCCACGGAGTATCGGTCTTTTGTATTATTAATTTCCGCTTGACTTTTGGCTGAAGTAAAGAGCTTTGCTACTACAGCATCTGATTTTGGCTCAGAGAGAGAGCAGTGAAGGTGAGACTCATTAGACTCTCACAGGATGCTCTGAGTCTGTACATACGCAGTTTAGGGTAGGCTGCTGCACTCAAGAAGCTTGGTACAGGCCCAGGACGCAGTCATGGTTTCTGAAATGGCCTAAGAAATTCTCACTCTAAACTGAGAATATTAAAGAAATCGTTATGGATTCAGTGATGGATCCATGCATAACAAGTTTTTGCTGTGTGCGTGGCATGCTGATACTCATAGTCCTTTGAATAAAAGATGCAGATTTTGCTTTTTTGGCTAGGTCTCAACCTCAGGCGTGCAGCATTCCTATATACAGAGATACCTGGCTGAAGGTTAGCCGGCTAATTCTGAAGTGTTGGACATAGAACACAAGCACTGTCCCTGTTCTCAAGCCCTGTAAGGCCTGTTAGAAATAGGTAATGAACATAGATCCCTACCACACAGTTTGTATGGAAGCATGATTCCAGCACTTATGAGTAACGTTGCCAGCCCCATGGAAATTGGATGAAGACTGTGATCGCTTATATAAATTTTGAGTCACGATACAGAAAGGACCTGTTTCTGCTGAAGGGAAATAGGCATATCAACTGAGTTCTCGAGGAAAGGCTGCAGAGTGCCCATCTAGGCACTCTCTGCCTTACGGGGCTGTGGCTGGGGTCTCCCACGAGTCGTCCTATCATTTGATTCCTCAGTGTGGACACAAGTAGCAACGTAAGATAACCAATTGCATGTGGAAATGTAGGTTTTCCCACTTTCACTGGTGAAGATGATATCAGGTCTTCTGGTCTAGCATGGGCAACCTTCCCACAGAGTCAAGCAACGTCTCATGAGGTTCCACTCTAAAAGTGTAGTAAGTCAAACGCTGTAACACTTGCTCACAGGTATAGAAATAATTGGTCTGATATTCCCAAAGCTTTTGTTCAACTAAAGGCTTGTAGAAACCTTTCCAAGTCTTTGTCAGCACACAGGAGCCACGAACCTGTCTTATTTGCTAGGGAGTCTCTGGAGAGCTTAACTCAAAGGGTCAGCAAGGGAGGACAAGAATGGCTTCATGGACGAAGGGGGTCTGGGTGGCCTTAATGCTCATCTTTTGTTCGTGCTTTCTTATTTTTCCCTTTTCTTCCTTTTTTTTTTTTAAACGTTGTTTTATTAGCTTCTGTTTGAGAAGTGTCACATTTGACATAAATACTTGACAGGAGGATTGTTTAGCTAAATTGTTTAAAGAACATGCTTGGGTTTTCAACCTGTCTGACCACACTAAGCTCCTAAGGCTTTCAGGTGTGCACAGGCTCCCTAGAAAGGCCATCTGGTGTACAGGTGAAATGAAGTCAACCAACACAAGTTCTTATAGGTGAAGGATAGGTGAGACTCCCCTCTATGAAATATGTCAATGATGAGACATTGGATAAAATTTAAAAACTGTCCTCATATTTTACACATATATTTGTGGAAAAAATATTTTGTCTTCTACTGTACTATTCCCTTTCTAATTTCCTTATTCTATACCAAACATACTCACTTTAGTAGGAATAGCTGTCTATGAGTCCATAAAAGAGCAAAAACCTCTGACTGCCTTTTTTTTTTTTTTTTTGTCTTTTATCATCTATTCCTGTGATAGACACAGCTATGGGAAAATAAACACTAGAAATCTCTGAACAAATGTCATGCTAACTGAGAAGAGGTCAGGGTATACATGAAGGGACGTATTTCTTAAAATCATTTACCAGTAGTCTGCTGTCATGGATGTTTATTATTTCTATATCTGTGATGACTGGAATCTAGTGCTCAATTATATTTCATAATCCTGGGAAGAATTCAAAACCAGGGAAATATATTAAAATGATATGGAAGTGATGAAAATGAGGTGGTTTTTTTGTGTGTGTTTGTTTTTGTTGGGTTTTTTTGTTGTTTACTGTGTTTGTTCCTCTTCAGTGTGGAAGGAGCTGCACTTGGTGTGTTTGTAGATTTAGTAATACAACGAAGAGGAGAGTTTTGGTACTGAAGTCTAATAAGGGTAAAATGGGATTAGAACAGACAAAAGTGAACTTAATTTTCTCATTTACAAAATGTGAGCATTTCATATTGCAGCATTATGCAGTATATCAATGTGAAATATAATTAATGTGGAATTCTAATAGAAGTGCAGTAAAAAGTACAAGGCACATATGACATCCACTGGCACATCAAATAATTTTTTTTTCTGAGAATAGGCTGGCAATTAGAATGGATGCCAAATGAATTTGTAATGAAGGGGGACGTTAAATACAGTCTTACCCTACTTATTGTCACAGCAATTACCTAGACTTGTTTTCATTCTAATGGTAGTCCTTCGTTATGAGCGCTAACACTTTGATCTGAATTTTGGCTAAAAGAACACTTTTGCCAGAGATCAGCACCTTTGTTCCTGCTCTTAACATGATAGAGAGCATGGCAACACACATTGCACAAGACTGATGCATAAATATTATTGACATTATTAGTGGCATCATCAATGTATGGGGAAAAAAAAAAGGAGAAAGGACAACATAAAGAAGGTGTAGGGCACAGTTTCTTGAATATATTACGGGAAATGATCAGTTTTATAGCCGCAGCCAAACTTATAGGGTGATTGCTCCAAGGTCTAACATTAATGTATTTTGTAATTCAGGTACTGGTACTGTAAATTCAAAACCAGCTAACACCTACCCCTTGAAAAATTTTAGGGTCTTTCTCCGTTCTTTTCAGGAAAAACCTGCTTTCAAACTAATTCTATGTGTGTGTATACAATTATATATGTATAAAGAATCCTGTGAAAACACTCTTTATGCAGCCTGTAAAAGTACCCTACTATGTGATTTTTATTTTCAGACTTATGGAAACTTTTGAAAAATAGTCAAAGTTGTAAAGGCTATTTTCTTTCAGCAAAGCTGGCTGGCAGTATGTTATGGAACCTAACAGTTTCAAGAGATGGAAACATTGCTCATAAGCCTTGCCAAAAACATTGCATAGCAGGAGATAAAGATGATGATTTGAAGGTGGTATCCTGAGAGTTTTGTATTCTTGTGAATAATGTGAGCTCTGGCAATGTTTCATGGAGTTTTTTGTGGCCATCATCCTGTTTCAACTTTTGTAAGCTAGTAAAACTCCCTTCACTACTTAAAATACTCATTGGTGTTATATACAAGCTCCCCCCCCCCCCCCCATTAAAAAATGTATTACTTTACTTTGTGAGGAACCATACAAGATAAAGGAGAACACCACATGAAAAAACTATGATGACTTTACTGTCCAATGTAAACAGTCTCAATGTAAACAGAAGCAAAATGTTTCTATTTAGGGTACCTTTATATGAGAGATGACCTTAGATATTATTGCTGTCAAATGAAATAGCAAAGAAAAATAACTGAATTCTACTGCATGTTTTCTGTTTCTTTTTCCTATTTGCCAAAGTACAGATTTATTTGAATCATTTTTGCAGAACACCGGGCCGTGTGCTTTTTTCATTCTTGTATCAGGTATATGGGCTTTTTATAGCTTGCTTTATTTTTTTGTTCTAATCTTTCCACACATTCCACTCTGTCCTTTGTAAAATGTAATGGCATTGCAGTTTGCTGTTGATTATTACTTACCAAAAAGCTGTTTATTTTTTCTTGGCACATTTTCAGCAAAAAACTATGTTCTTTTTTCTGTTTGGCCATGACACTACTTACTGTGATTATTAAACATCTGAATACTTGGATTTACCCTTAATTTTAGAATGAAAAGTAAGACTTCAGTTACTGGAAATAACTTACTTTTCCTTAGGAGAAACATATATATACACACAGCCATTTCTCTGCATTAATTTTGGTTATGACTATAGAGTCAAATTTTTGTAAGGAATGTTTTCCCAAATACATAAATACATCAGACTGAATTAAGGCTTGCTCTGCTTGCTCTTTTCTGAGTTTCCCTTAGGCTTTTTTTTTTTTTTAATTTTTAACTAGATAAATACAAGCTGTTTCACATGTAATTAGACTTACGTGAATAATTTTCTGGTGCTTATATGGTGAAAAGGCATCCACACATTTTGGTTATATTTTTAAGTCCCCCCCCTAATAACTTTCAAGCTGACCATTATTGAGCTTTTTTTCAAGCTCATTGGCTGGAGGGTGTGGGTTCTCCCTGCCCCAGGTTTCTTGGTGTCAGATATTTGGGACTGTCTAACCAACCCACGCAATGTGTACCTTGTTTCTACATACGGACATGAGGTTGTCCAACCTTTTTAACATGGTCGAATGGATAATAGATCGGTTAGGAGACTCCTTCATCCAAATCCATAACTGACGGCTGGCCAGCAGCATTGCTCCTTGGATCAAACAGTCCTCTCTTCCTTTGTAGAAATGTCTGGGGAAGCTCGTGGGGTTAGTGTTGACAATCGCAAGAAGCTTCAAAAGCTGGGAAACTTCTTGCTCACACTGCCAGAAAACCTGTTCCCCCTCTGTCCCTGCCAGACCTGGCAGAGGACAGTGGGTTATTGGAATTTCAGTTGCAGTGTTCTGCCTCGGCTCCCAGCTGAGCAAGCTGTGGGGTCTTTCGTGGGAAGATCAGCAGTTTGAGTCCTGTCCTGTCCAGTTCAGCTCTTCTCATCTAATGATGGGCCAGCCCTGTGGATGCTGTATGGTATGGGGACTCTATTTTACTATGCATAGGTGCTGTATCAATCCTAAAGGGGTCTGACTTCCCCATGGGGGCTTCTGCTTGAGGGTACCAGAGCAGTAGCCAAGATCTCTGTACTCACTAAGGTGTGAGGGTTGCAGTGCTGTAAGCACCATGCACAAGTATTGAGAGCAAGCGGGAAACATCCCCAAGCTGCAGCTGTTATTTTTAAGCTTTGTGCAGTTGGTGTTTCATGGTATTTTAGAGTCTGACCCACACTTTGTGAATTTTGGGACTAGCACTCTGAGAGCTGCCAATAGAAAGAAATGCAGGAAAGGTCTGAGAGAAAGAAGTGGTCTCGGAAGGAAACTGCCAGTAGCTGTTCCAGAGGGGAAGCGAAGAGAGAGAGAAGCTTTGAAGAAAAGGGGTGATTAAGGTTGGGGAGGGAAAAAAATCGACCTACCTCTTAGGAGCTGACCTCAGAGTGGAAGGAGATTGGTGAAGGAGGAGAATCCAGCAGGCTACCTTGCCCCGG
Organism: Podiceps cristatus; assembly: GCA_000699545.1. Classification (NCBI taxonomy): domain Eukaryota; kingdom Metazoa; phylum Chordata; class Aves; order Podicipediformes; family Podicipedidae; genus Podiceps; species Podiceps cristatus. The sequence continues at coordinate 8,228 of JMFS01121020.1, forward strand.
CAGCTGAGGGTTGAGGACAGACAATTTAAAGACAACCATCCATTCTGTAATTGCCACAAGCAAGGGGGATGTTGCAGAGATGTGATTTTTGCGTGGTTTGTCTAGCTGAGGTGGCTGTGTATCTGAATGGTTTTTAATTTTTGTTCTGCATTTGTGTGTGGCGTAATCAATAATACTGAAATAATTCTCATTGCAGAGTTCTGCTGATTCATATAGTGTACCATACCATACCTATGTTGATGTCTTGTATTTAAAACACAATGTACTTATTAAGGTTATAAAATAATTTAATATGCACATATGAGATAAACAGGAAAAGAATCTGGCAATCTATATTGGTGTGACCCTATATCCAGTATAGGTTTGAAGATGGCCAGAATTTGGTCCTTTGGTCTTTTCTCCCACACATATCATCCCTGTCTATAAGTGTATCAGGAAATAATAAATATTCTTGCTTATCATATAGAGGTCTACTTGTGAAATCATAAAATCATAGAATAGTTTAGGTTGGAAGGGGTCTTTAAAGATCATCTAGTCCAATCTGAAGGCCGTGGATGCATTTCTGTTTTACCATGGAATTTAATAAGTTGTTAAAAAAAAAAAAAAAAAAGTGAAATAACTGACAGACATTAAGAAACATGCCCTTCTGTTTAGGTAGTGTAAAAATGAGGAACATATCATTTATATACCACAGAAAAGATCTCTCTGTGGCTCCTATCTAAGTTTTTATGGAAAAACATGATTTGAGCAGCCTTGAGGAGAGGTTGCACTCATGGATGGGTTTAAACACTTTCATGTCTCTGAGCCCCAAACAAATCAGTGTTCTGTAATTAAACCCTTGCCCTTTGGCTTTGCTCTTTGTTGCAAGAGTGCCTGAGACACCCTGACCCTTTCTGAGAGGAAGCGTTGCTTTGGGAGCTGGCAGGCGTGCCGCAGCCCTCTGCCTTTGGGAGCAGCAGGGAAAGATGCTCCCAGAGACACGGGGATGGTACCGGAGAGGTGCCCTGGGGCAGTCGCTGGGCTGAGATACACCTGCTTGGGGACTTCTCCCATTAGAAAAAGCAAGCTCTGGTTCAGAAGTAGTCACAAAATTTCAGGGCCCGAGATAAAACAGTCCCTGTGAAACAGGCCTGTGTTTGTGTGTGTGTGGTACAGCAAGTTCAGTCTCTGATCTTGGGTAGTAGTAGGATTTTAGATCTTATTCTGGATATGCTCCGTGGAAGAGTCATGGCTGATGGTCGGGCACACGGTAGAGTGGTTTTCATCCTCAGAGCGTGGGAGTGGTACAGGCTCCTTCACACAAGCTCTTCACGTGCCTTCTGTGAGATGGCTCCACAGTACTTTGGAAAGATAAACTTCTGTGGTACCGGGTGATGACTGTATTGCATATAATAATGGGTTTGGGATTCCTTAAAGAAGGTTTTTATTTCTGATGACCACTTAAAGCTTACTTCAAAGAGATTTTAATGAGTGTGATTGCTGCAACCACATGCTCCTTATCTGAACTGAAAAAGTATTGTGGTTTTTGTGATTTCCTAAAATCTTAGGAAAAGCAGAAAACTACTGATCTGGTCCAGAATCTACTGTAATGATGCTTTTCTTACTTCAATCAGGTCTGTTGTTTGTGGAATAAGAATGAACAGTCAGTTCATTCTTTGCAGTCATCAAATGTCACCATCTACTTTTCCAAACAAAGAGCAAGCAAAACACTCTTATGCTTCATTCATTTTCAAAGGACTAAACGAACCTGCATCTAGTAACCGAACAAACTGATGGATGTTATATAATTGCTGCTTGTGTCTGATGTATTTTGTACGCTTTCTGTGCATCAGATGTACAGAAAAGATAGGACATGCATTCTGTGTATATGAAAGTATGTATATACATGGGAGTGACTCAGTGCAGTGCAGGACGGGGCCTCTAGAGCTCTCTGTTGCTGCATTTTTCTCTGGCAGGGTTTCGAACAGCTTACGGAGTAGGGCAATACAAACGTGTTGGTGTTTTGCTGGTGTTTTGGGGGGTTGTGGGTTTTTTTGGCTTTTTTTTGGTGGGTGTTGGGTTTTCTTTGTTTTGGTGTCTTTTTTTATTTTTAACTGTAAATGGTCTGTACACTACACACCCAGAGGCACAAGGAAAGGCGAAGACAATGTTGTCATTGAAAGCTATCTATGTAATGCATCAGAATAAATATGAGTACTAACTTTTGTAAATACAAAGTTAGTCGGCATTATGACAAATCCCCCAAATAACAATAGGAGAACTAACTATAGACTGCTTCAAAAGGAAAAATGTTCAAAGTTCAGAAATGAATTAAATAAAATCATAGAAAGTAAAAAGAAGAAAACCAGAGCACTGCAATAGCACAGCCTTTTTGGGGGGAGAAAAATGTAAAAGGTTAAGTGCTAACATACCAGTGAAGAATGTGTATCAATAGAGTTGTGACAACATCTTTCCTCCCCCTCAAACACATATAAAGGAAGCACTACTGGGAGGAAAAATAATTCAGTCTTCTTAGATGAAAGTGCACAAACAGCAGCAACATATTAAAAGAAGAAATTGGAAAGTATGTAGGACAAACATAGAGGAAAAGTATATTTTATTTGCTGGAGACAAAGAGACAAAATCTGAAGCTTCTGTCCTAATTTTTCATTATTCTGAAGAATGCATAGTTATTGAAATGCTATGAACTGAAAGGCGGCGATTGGTATCCGGTTCCAGGGGAGATGTTTGTAATCCACTCAAGCAACGGGTAGTTATCAGAAAACCTAATCCAAGAAGACATTTTTATACTATGTAAGAAGCAAAGTCTGACTAGTAGCGTGCAGATGTCATTGCAATTTTGCTTTTGAATGTATTGAGGACATTTTTTCCCTGCATGGCTACTGACTGTCTCTGGGAGACTTTGGCCCTCCCCATGGGAGTCAGTAGTCTTGATTAAGTTACAGCCCCTTTTATATGGCACAATGACTGATCAAGCATTTGCTGGGAGGGCCTCGCTCAAATGTAGAAAATGTTCTTCCCTTTATCTTGCATTGCTAAAGGCCAAACTGTCTGGCTCCTCTTTTTACTGTTAGTCAAGAGGTGGTGCATTGAGTTGTGAGGGGCAAGTGCATGATAGTATTTCAGTTTTCTTCTACATTTGAGTTCAAAATGACTGAAATCCATTAAGAGATAAGACCAGTGTGTTTTGGCTCTGTAGCAATGGTAGTGCTTAATAGTGAAAATTTGCCTCTTTTTAAAATCCTGACTCCTCCTAGCTGTATGTATGAAGGGAGCGGGTGCTGGTGAGCACAAGCTGTTGGCAGGGAATGTACCTTTCCACAGAGCTCTGCTGCGCTGGGTAAGGGGAGCTGGAGCGTGTTCCTGCGTCCCCCTCAGAGGTACCCGCTGCCTTCCTGGCCATCAGGTTGAAACTCGGGCTGACCTGCTCTAGCTGGCTGCCAGCCTCCTGGACTGGGAGAGAGAGGCTGTGGTCCTGGGCCGCAGAAAGGTGATGATCAGCCTGTGGGTAGAGGGCCATGGCCAGGACAAGCCTGTCATTTGAACCCTGCAATTGGCACGTGGTATTTATCAAGTCTGAAATCCAAATACGTACTGCAGAGGCAAGGCCATTAGCCTAGCAGGACATCTCAGCAGTCTCTCTTAAAAGCGCTATTTCCTCAATTTTCTTTTAAATCTAAACACCAAAGGAAAACATGAAAAGAGGCTTCTAAACCTTCTTTCAATGCTACAAAATGGAGCATTAATCTTTTCAAGTCTTAGTAACTGCAACTGTAGAAGAGTGGTACCTTTTTTTCCCAACAAATGTATTTTCTGTGTTGCATATCATTTCTGTCTAGGCCAGGGAGAAAAAATAAAATTTCTAGTATTTTTGATTCCAGGTCACACTCTAAAATATTTGTGCTTGAAAGCCTCTGTTTTGACTCTTAGATGAGCTTCTGGTTCTGAAAATGAGCAGAAAAGATTATAGCACTCATAAAAGGGAAAATCTGAGAGCTTGTCAGGGTCTTGTCTAGAATTGACTGTCATTTAAAAATCCCACTTTAAAACTACATTACTTTCCTTGAAAATAATTTCTATGATTATGGCTGCTGAGTTTGGTATAGATAGGAGACACTCCTTGCCAATGAGAGCTGTATTTGCCTGAGGACTTGGCCAAGGAGTGAGGAGGTGTCTGTCAGGTGTTTTTTTTGTCCCACAGATACAGCATCAGAAGAAAGGGAAAAATTTTCCAGCTTGTCTTTGGGAACAGCAGCAGATCTGTCAGTCTTCCTAAAGCTTTAAACTATGTGCTATGTGAGGAATAGTGTGATGCCATGGCAACCCTGCCTGGGCAGCCCTTTTTTTGCTGTGCCACCCTTGCAGAGAAGACAAGGTTGCTTTCCTCTTAGCTCTGGACTCATCCCATCCAGCTTCAGCCATGCAGCTGAGTTACCCTTCAGCTCTTTAGCTGCAGGAGCCAGTGAAGTTGCATAAACCCTTCCAAGGGGTAATTCAATCCATGAGACCCCACCTAGACATGCCTTCCTTTTCCTGTTTGACTGAGCAGGAAACCTAGGGTAACTTTGCTCCCTGGCTTAGATAAGTCAGCAACATGCCTAAAGAAAGAGGGGAACCAATCTGGGGGTTAGCTGGGGTGTCACTGTGGTCATGGGTGACTGGGAAGAGCACGTGGAGAGGGGATCATAGAATCATAGAATCACAGAGTTGTAGGGGTTGGAAGGGACCTCGAGAGATCATCGGGTCCAACCCCCCTGCCAAAGCAGGCTCCCTAGGACAGAGCGCTCAGATAGGCGTCCAGGCGGGGCTTGAATATCTCCAGTGAAGGAGACTCCACCACCTCCCTGGGCAGCCTATTCCAGTGCTCTGTCACCCTCACTGTGAAGAAGTTTTTCCTCATGTTGGTGCGGAACTTCCTGTGTTCCAGCTTCCAGCCATTGCCCCTTGTCCTATCCCCACAGACCACTGAAAAGGGGCTGGCTGATTCCCCCTGCATCCCCTGCTTCACGTAATTATATACTCCAATTAGGTCCCCCCTTAGTCTTCTCTTCTCAAGGCTGAACAGTCCCAACTTACTCAGCCTTTCCTCATAGGGGAGATGCTCCAGGCCCTTAATCATCTTCGTAGCCCTTCTTTGGACTCTCTCCAGGAGATCCCTGTCCTTTTTATACTGAGGAGCCCAGAACATACTGAGGAGCCCAGAACAAGGATCTCTCAGTCATTCCCATCAGGTAGGAAGCAGGTGACCCAAGAAGTGTTTGGTAGTGTCAACAGAGGTGACGGATGCTGAAACATCAGGCTTGCTTGGCAGCTCTCAGGCGGCAGCATGGCCATGCCCAGCTCATTGAATGTGACCATTCTCTTTGCTGACTCCTTGCCAGCAGAAGTACAAGGCTTGTTCTCAGTCTGTTGCAAAACTGGTAATGCTCAGTGCTGCAGATCGAGGAACGGACTGAAGCGTGGGGTGATGTCTAGCTCTTAGGTGCACCCATTCTTGTAATGCCGCAGTTGCTGTGTGGTACTGAAGGTGAACCACAGAAAAACTGACAGTCTGGAGATGGTGAATATGGAAATGTGTAAGGAGGAGTTATGTTATTCCCGGAGAGCAGTCTGTTAGTACAGTCATCAGAGTTTCTGCTGTCTTTCCCATCTGATTTTCAGTTACATGTTTAAAGAAACTGTATGCTTTGGCTTGAATCTTCTCCTCAGACCAAGGATGTAATATTTAAGAACCAGTTATAGGCTCAAATGAATCTGTGGATTCACTGCCGTTCTGGATCTGGATATTTCTGTTATAGGAGAGGTATTTGTCTACGACTTTTTCAATTGTGTTATTAAATACTACTATTTTAAGGTCCTGTTCAGTATGCATATGATTTTATTCAGACATGATTGAGTTCCTTCATTGTGATCATGGAATGAATGCTATTTCTGTGGGAAGTATATGACGATTCAGCTGGGTTGGAACCAACTGAGGATACTACTTTTCCTTTTTGCACTGAATACCTTGATCATTCTCAATCAGCCTGTACTTAAAGTGTGGCTATTACGTTTCCATGAAGATTTTTTTTTCTAAAGTTGCTAATTACGTGCCCATCAGAATAATGGAAAGAGTAATTATCCTTATTGTGCCTAGTGACATTGAAACCTCTATTATTCTGTGATTGGAGCTGCATAATTACAGATAATTGATGCAACTGTATTGTCTTTTCAAATATAGCTCGACAATAATTACCTTATTTTAATTAAATATGTTTGGGATTTAAGTAGATCTCTCTTAGTTTACTCTACTAAACAGAAACTTCATTTAGGTATAATAAATGTTGTACATTGCAAACTCTCCACTCATTCAACACATCACTTATTGATTTCAGCTAATGTGATTTTAGCGGTTCCATTTGAAAATCACTCAAATCTAGTTAATTAAATATTAAAAAATAACTGTCTTTGTGTCCCAAGGCTGGAGTTCAGAGTGAAAATCCCCCAAACTTTTCTTGTTGCAGAGCTCTAAGATGCAGTCTTAGGACTTCAACTTTCTGGGAAAAACAAATAAATTTTTCAAATGTAACCAAAAAGTTTTGTGAACCTCAGCACTTTAATTTTTGAAAAATCATCTTTAACAGAAGACAGACATCTCTAAGGAGCTTAGATGCTTTGTTTCAGAAAGTAAAATTGACCCAGATTTGGCATCCATTGGAGCTGTGCTGTGCGCTTTATGATCTTAGACTGCTGCTGACCTGACTGCTAGGGAGGATTTGTGTGCCGTCCATCCTTCATCCCCTCCCACGGGCTCATGGAGGGCTCCCTTTATCAGCTGCTTCGTGCTTGGTCCAAGGAGGTGCTGGGACTGCTCATTTGTGGAGGGAACACCCGAGGCCAACAGCCCCTCTCCCCGTCATTGCATAGAAAGGCTGTTCACTGACAAAATTTACTTGGTGCTACAGGTAAGGCAAGCAGAAAAGTGTACACCGAGGATCAAAATGCAGCTACTGAGACATATGAAGGACTCCGGGTATCCTGAAAGACCCTGTCCTTTAAGTTTGTGCTGACTTGAAGTCAGCCTTAATGAAATGCAGCTCCTCTCAGAGCTTCAGCAGCGCCTTCTGCTGAACAGTTGTTCAGGTTGCTGCTGAGGAGCTAGGGTCAGTGCAAACAGTACTTGCTGGTACTAAGATTGCCTAGTGACCTACAACAAAAATTAAGGCCTCTAATCTTTTTCTGGGACGTTAGTTTGAATCACTACTGGTTAGGGCTGCTCAGTGTTTATCAGGCGGACAGGGAACCCCAGCATGGCTCCTTGCTCTGAATGACAGCTGAGCTACATAATACTTCGGGAGTTTCAAATTTGGCTCCTCAATATTTCAGCATTTACAAGAGCAATGCAGGATTCAGGAGATGTAAATTTTAGCAAAAAGAGAGCAGAATGTTGCAGGGAAAAAAAAATCAGAAGTGATAAATCTTCCACTTAAGGTAAGGTACTGATGTATGACCTTGTCTAATTGACTTTGGATTTACTGACAGCTTGAACACACGGCAAGTGAGTTGATTGTTCAATCTCATTCTACAGTGCATAAAGCAATAGCATTACACATACTCAGGCTGAATATTTAGGTATACTGAGCGGACTTACACTGGGCAACAGAAAGTCCTGTTTCAAATAATAATGTAGTTAAAGAACAGAGGAAAACTGAGTACTATGATGGTGTATAGAATGTGCTTCTACTAATCAAATATAAAACTTTGTGTTTTGGACATTGATGTCCTATATAGAGATAACATTCATTAGATTCTAGATGCACAGAGTGGTGCAAACATTTAATTAGTGTGTTTACTACACAGGGCTGTGTATGTGAGCTATGAAAATAATAAATAGGTAATCTGAGAATTAAAGATTTTTTCCAAAATTTTGTGTGTGAACAGAATCGTAATGGGTCTGAGCAAAATACTTGGAAAATAGCTTCAGTGATGTTATCTTAAGTAATTTCACATTAATTTGTATTTCTGTCCAGGCTTAATTTGCCAATACAGATGGAAGTAGTATTTCAAAGTGAGAAGATGAATGCAATGATTATAGTTTCTTCTTAAGGATTTTTTTTTCCCCCTGTTTGGAAGTAACTGGGGAAGATGAGTGTCATAGTTATGTTTTGGTCCTGGGGTTCATTGTATTTTGTAAGTTAATTATATTCAATGCAATACTGTTTTAATGAGACCTCCTTCATTATGACCCCAATCCTGAAAAGATATAGGAGTGCTTAGATTTATGTGCATAATCATATAAATGTTTTGTCTAAACATTAATAAGGGCAAGTGTCTTTTTTGAATTTTTTTATTATTTCTTTCTTTCTTTCTTTTTTTTTTTTTTTTTTTTTTGTAAATTGAATATTCCAGACCCATTCTTGCAAAGGTTTAAGCAAACATTTACCATTAAGGAACACTGAAGTCAATGGCAATTGCAGACAGCTGCTTTTAAAAGAATCACACTAAGCTTTTCTCTTCACCTTTAAGCACTGAATCACCTGTGATGAGCTGGTCTTATTTAGAAAGGATTGCCACAGAGAAGGGCAATGTGATATTTATTTCAGAAGAAAGAAATAGGAAATTCTGATCCATGTAATTTCCTGTAATTTATTTTGCCACACAGACCACTTCTGATAATGCCATTTTCACCATGAGTAGGAATTTTTATGGGGGGCGAAGCTGAGACAAGTTTGGTTCACAGGAGGGCTTTTCTTCAGATTTCATCCATTTGCTGAAGAATGACCTCATAATGACATGTTCTTAGAATGCACTATTGACTTAAAGCAATCACCAGTAATTTGGAGGAAAGTGCCACTTTGTAATTGTTGAGAGTGGGAAAAACCTGGAGTGACTTCAGGACGGCACTATTGGGAATTGCTTAGTTCCAGTCAATGTCTGACATGTGGCATCTTCCTGGATTTTCCTTCTCCTGGTGGGGGCTCCCTCCCATAAGTAATGAAATCAACGGATTACATGCTGACATCTAGTAAGAATGTCTGTGATGTTTCATGACAAATTACTGGTTTGGGTTAGGGGTTGTGCCTTCCCAGTGGCAAATTACTGGTTAGTAACCAAGAAAGGGAAATACTGACATTTTGCCTCAAGGTAGTATACTACTGAAAGCTGCCTCTCCCAAAAGGAGATTGTTATAGCTGGAATCTGTTTATTGTTTGAAGAAATATCATTTAATTGGATTGTTTTGCCTTATTTTTTTGCATCCATGTTCCTCCTATTACAATTTCATCAACTATCATTCTGCGTTAATTTGCAATTACTTCAATGTTGTTTTGAGTGTTAATACCTGTATTTACACCAGAAAAGGTAAATATTCAGATTTCTTGCAGAAATATAGTACTCTGTTTTTTCTTTTACTGGTGCTCTTTTGGATGAGGCTATTCATGTATCATCTTCTGCATACTTTACTGCTGTATAGCTATAATGAAATGGTTTTCTGTAAAAGAAAAGTTTAGAAGAGTATAAGTGGTCGTAAAGTACACAGAATTGTAGCTTGAAAGTAATGGCTACCTCCCGCTATGGAAAAGGAAACATGGTCAGGAGAAATGTGAAAGATAAGAGTCCAATGACTGAATTATAGGAACACAGAATTGCCTCACTCCGTCATCATGGTACCCTCCTCATAGCTACTGTGGTCTGCTGTTAGGTGTCCCCCAAGCCTTCCCTTCTCTGAGATGATCCAGCCCAGCTTCATCAGCTTCTCCTCACAGGTCAAATGCTCTAACCCTGGCCATCTTGTCTGACCTTCTCCTGAACTCCCTCCATTTTTTTCCATGTCTCCTTGTACTGGGTATCCCAAAATTGAACTAAGCATCAAAATGCTGCATTGCATATATTGTTCCTGGTGCCATATGTCGGAGGCATCGCTGGGCTGAATTTTAGTAGGATGGATTAGGATATGGGTTTATGAGATTGCTGTGCAAAACCGCAAGTTTGTATCCTCCCAGAAACGAATAGAAAAACTTTTCCTTATCGAGGGTATGCGTATGAGAGATTCACAGGTACCTAAATCAAAAAACAAGCAAAGAAACCCCTGAGGTCCTATGTTTCATCAGTGGGATTCTCCCCTGCCTTCTTTTTCCCAGATGGTGACATAATTTTGATGCGAGGAAAGACAATAATGGCAAATGGAAAAACATTAATTAGACTCAGGAGAAAAGTAATCACAATGGCTTAAAAAGCTGCTGGCATTCTTCTTCCTGAGCAGTATGAACTGCTTAAGTCAGTAGGCAACCGTCTCAGTGCTATTGCAAATGGAAAACTGAAGACTACTGGCTTGTGATCATGATTCAAAGCTCACTGGTGCCAAGGGAAGCCTTTCCTTCTCCAACAAAAGGATTTTGATTAACTTCTACATCCTAGTCTGAGGGTGGCACTTCTCACCTACTCAAAATATATGAGGTTCCTCGAACCTCTTTAGCAACAACTAGGTTGTTTTCATTAATTTCTTTGAAAATACAGTGTTCAGTGCTTCTCAACATGTTCATGTACCTTGCAATGGTGGGATCTTCCACTGGACAGCCCACCAAAAGACATGTTAAACCAAGAGCGATATTCAAATATCTGAACACTTCTCTTTAAAATAACAGTTCTGTTTCTTAGGATTTTTTTTTTTTTTTAACACCTTTGCAGTTCGCCTTTAAAATTGGTTTCAGATATACTTTTATATACCTTCCCTGTATTCAGTCCCTTACTGACTGAAGATTATTATTTATTTTTGTCTTTCAAAGCTGACCTAACAAGACTCCTAAATTCACAGTTAGGCTTTTCAAATAAAGGCAGTAACAAAAATAATGCAGGGTTCAGTGCTTTGGCAATCTATGACCAACTCTGGAAAAAAAAAAAAAAATCAAACTAAACCAAACCCAACCAAAACCAGCACACCACCCTGTGCCCACAACCCCAAACTAAGAAAAGTCCTTGAAAACAAAAAGCCCCTTAAGTGCTAAGAGCTAACACAGTGGCAGAAGGACGAGAACAAGGGCACAATGGTCTTCTACTGAAATAATCATCTCATAGAAATGAGATTTTCTGTCCACTGAACTAAGTAGCATTTTTTTTTACTAACCTAAACCTCACCTGATTCAACAGGTGTTTTTCAGCAGACTATAATGTAGTACAGAGATCTCAGCAATAAGAGAACTAGTTCTTGTACAAGTATCCAAATACTAAACTAATGATGGGGTAATTGGCTTTGCTTTTTGGCATGTGCTGAAGAAATTTAATTAGACATGCAAGAAATCTATGATGTAATTTTTGGATTAGTCCATTTACTTTGAGGGCTTTTTACCTGATTTTGCAAGACCTGGCCTTGTGAGTGCCTGTATATGGCTATAATGTTTATATATACGTGATTGTGTTTGAAGGAAAGGGAGAAAGAAAGAAGTTGAGGTGCAACCCCCCCCCTCCCAAATACTGTCGTCCTGAAGTAGTTGCACACTGTTGTGTCTGGTCTCAGACAGGAGGTTGGTTAGAACCTAAGAACATGTATCCCAATTAGTAAGTGTTTTTCTTAATGTATAGATTGTAAAACATCAGTGCCTAGAGATACGTTACATGGAAAGATGTACAGTGAATCACAAAAACAAGTCACAGAAGTGTTTTTAGCCTCTTTTAAGTCAGTAAGTTTTTGATTGAATCAGTCATGTGCAGGAGAGGGCATGAGGTCTTCTTGTGGTTAAACTCCGGCTGGTAATGTAGCACCACACAGCCACTTTCTCCTCCCCAGTGGGATGGGGGAGAAAATTGGAAGGGTAAAAGTGAGAAAGCTCATGGGTTGAGATAAAGGCTATTTAATAAGTGAAGCAAAAGCTGCACATGTAAGCAAAGCAAAACAAGGAATGCATTTACTATTTCCCATCGGCAGGCAGGTGTTCAGCCATCCCCAGGAAAGCGGGGCTCCATCACCTGTAACACCTACTTGGGGAAGACAAACGCCATCACTCCAAATATTTCTCCTTTCCTCCTTCTTCCCCCAGCTCTATACGCTGAGAATGATGTCGTACGGTTTGGAATACCCCTTCGGTGAGTTGGGGTCAGCTGTCCCATCTGTGTCCCCTCCCAGCTTCTTGTTCACCCCCAGCCTCCTCGCTGGTGGAGTGGGGTGAGGGGCAGAAAAGGTCTTGAATCTGTGCAAGCCCCACTCAGCAGTAACGAAAACATCCCTGTGCCATCAACATTTCTTTCAGTAGAAATCCCAAACACAGCCCCATACTAGCTACTGGGAAGAAAATTAACTCTATTCCAGCCAAAACGAGCCCAAGTCTCATCAGTGCTTCTATCTCCAAGAATGTGAGACATATCTGTTTAGCTATTGGGGTAGAGGTATACTGTTTTCTTAATAGGTTTTAGGGTAGGGGAAAGTGAGGAGATTTCAGGAAGAATGATGAAATTGAGTTAGCTCATCTGGAGACTTTAAACATGTTCCACCAGTAGTTTTCACTAATGCATGCAACCACAGACAGCAGGTAAGCTGAAACTAGAACAAGTGTGGCTTTTTTTTTTCCCTATCACTTATAGTTTATTAATACAGCTTATTCTCTTTTTATACAGAGGAAATAATTATTGATGTTTGTTCTTTTACTTTAATCCAACTAAAGTTAAGTCTTACTTCAGGATAATTTGACCATAAGACGACTATTGAATTGAACTTACTTATAACTTGGGTCATGGAGAACAGTGAAAACTACTTGTGTCCACAGGATAAGAGGCCATGCCTTTATAGAAACTGTATGGACTGAGGAGTGAATGAGATTATTGGTTAAAGGCTGGAAGAAGTGTCTTTGAGTGACTGGGTGCAACTCCTTCATATTTAGGAAGATGAGGGAGAGGGAAGGATTCTGTCTGGCCTTTGAGGCTCACTAGGAAGTTTGTCACAATTGTATTTTTCTGTATATGAGATGTATGGCATCTTCCAGTTTGAGGCTATGCAGCTCCGCACTGTTGGTATGCTAGCAGCCACATCAGATCTCTGAAGCCTTAACACTATGAAGTGAATATGGTGAAAGGAAATAGGTTGAAATATGAAACAAATATGTTAAACTTCTAGACATAAATCTGTTAGGCATGTTATGTGCAGGAATATCCTTCCAAACTTCATAAACACCGATGTATCAAAGCAGCCGCCTTGATTTCGTGGGAAGGAAACGTAAATAGAGATATGTGTGCTAACTGTATGGTTAGCGCTCTCTGCAACTGTCGGCGTGGGTCTTGACACCACTGAAGTATTTTCTGTTGGGTGAAACTAGGGAGAGCTAGCGGGGAGCCTAGGCATTGATTTTAAATCCTCAAAATAAGACTTTGGGCTGTTACACAGACTCGAGTCTGAGCCCTTAACAATTGCCTTGGCAGTTTATTGAAAGTGAAAAATAGCTTTGGGGAACAAAAAAAAAATCTTTGTAAGTGTATTGGGAGAATAGATCCATTTGACATAAAAATGTTACATTTAAGTAATTTATTCTATTCGTTTTACATCAGCTTCTCTCTAGTTAGAAAAACCTAGTATCTTCAAACTGAAGATTTGTTAGTAGTAGGTTTATTTAGAGATAGACTGTTTGTTCTCAACTTCTTCCCCTTTCCCCTTTAATTAGCATGATCTGCAGGTTTCAGCAACCCGACTGTGTGGATTATAGTATCCAGTAACTTTTCAGGCAGCTCTGCTGTTGTCTTTGACTACCCTTAGGGCCTAACATATGGTTTGTTAGGATTAAAGTCAGATATTTGTTTAAGAAATCTTTCAGTGGGTTTCAGAAAGAGAAAGTCAACATGGGGAAAAGTTAAAATGACTGCCTGCAGACTAGACATATCTGGGAAAGGAATATTGTGCTGTATGAGGTGGTGCTAAAACTTTTGGAAATAGTGTGACCTTGTTTACGCTGGTGTGCATACATACATTCCTCTGACTCACTCGAGCTGAAAAGCTATGATTTTTTTAATGAACCAAATCCTTCCCATGCTTGCAATTAGCGTTTATTCACTTCAAACAGTGTTTGTCCACTTCAAAATCACACAATGTGGTATTATTCTATTAGCAGAAAGATACATGGCTCTAGGCTGTTGAAGTGGGTAATATGGTGAGCGTTGCTTTTTGGGGCTGTTACCCTTTTTTTCTTATGGGAAGAGCCAAGAAGGTAGCTAGGGGACAGATTTTTAGGTACTGAGATGGTATGGTCAGTTGCTTAAATGGGTGCTGGGAGTAAAAGTTTGTGAAGGAACAAGAATCTGATGTTAAATAGTTACTGTAGTGTCAAGCAGTACCCAAAGTTCTAGCTACTGCAAGCCAGTGTTTTGGTTTCCATCGAAAAGATCTTTCCCTCATCACAATTGGATCACCAACTTATCTATCCCATGAGTGGGAATTCATTCTACCACTGCTTCTGAGAAACTTTATCCATTGTTCCTTTTTTTTTTTTTTTTTTTTTTTTTTCCTACTGGAAAAGGTATTAGAGAAATTCAGCTTTGTATTTCTTTCTGTTTCCAGATAGGTGTTCTCCTTTCTCACAGACAGTTCCACATCTGACCTCTTCCTAGCTCTTGTGATTAAGCTTCTTAGTGAGTCTTAAAAGGTGCTGTGGGACAACAGCTTGGATCCACAGTGTTGCCCCTCCCTTCATAGCAGTGATGTACAGTGGCTCCCGGGACAGGGCTAGCAAGCTTCCCATGCACGGGAGCTGCCCATGGGGTGGCTGGGTGGTACGCTGAGGCTTGGGTGTAGGAGAGGCAGCAAGTGGTCTCTAAACTGGCCCTGTGCTTTGGATCCAGGGAAGCTGGTGCTAAAGTAATTTTGAAAGGCAAGACGTATGGTTCAGGGACAGCTGCTTTTTACATTGCTTTTTCTTATTCACTGCTGCCTGTTTTCTTGTCCTGCGTGGATTTCACTCTACCCGCTTCTGTCTGCAGACAACGCAGAATGGAGTGCTTTTGTGAGGGTCTTCTGTGATCCCTTCCAAGACATTGCAAAGATATAGATACTACAAAAATGTTTAATTTCATGGCCCAGAAGATTTGAGGATTAAGCAAAGACATATAATTACAATAGTTAATCATAGTGGGATTTTTTTTTTTAGAGTTTCTATTAGGTTGAAGAGTGACAATAAATTCCAGCCTTTCCACTCCCCATCCAGGATCTCAAAAAGTTTCAGTAAAGAAATGCTATAAATATTTTGCAGACTATAGCAGTATGAGGAAGAAAAGCAATAAGTAGATAATGCAGAAATCCAGTCAACTCAGTTTCTTCAGACTTTCTTTTGCTGTGGTTTGCATTGTCTATTTAGATGATAACATTTACGGAGTACACAGTACTTTGTGGTGCTAATACCAGCAACCTTGGGACTAAATTCATATCAATGTTAGATAAATTGAAAATGAGGGAAAGTGAAAAGTCTGTGCAGAAACAATGAAAGGAAGCTTGGCTTCAAGCATTGGCAGCATTGGTGGAACACCGCCCCCACCCCCCATTATTCTCAAACAGGTACAGTACGAAAAAGCAGAATTTCTTCTGACAGAAATGTCAGAAAATATTCTTAGAAGCATAACTCCAAATTCCAGATAATGAGATTTAGTCATTAAGGAAGGAATTTTGAAAACTTTATCCTTAGAAAAATGCTAAAATTGCTGGGACTAAGTGCACAGAGACAAATTCAGAGGAAACAAAGACAATGATGAGAAATTGCATAGTAGAATGTAAGCAGAAAAGTGAGTAGAAGAATTGAGAAATAAAGAATTAGAGATGGATAGATTTTTTTTTTTTTTTTTTCCTGGGGAGATTTCTCAGATGAAAAATGTAATTCCTCCAAAATTGAGATATTTAGTGGGACAAATCTTGGAGGTCTCCTCACTGCTATTTTCAATATTAATAGAATTAAAAATGGATGCTTTCACTTTATTTGATCCAAATTGGACTATGTAATTTAGTTGAAAGTTTTTAATAAATAAAATAAAGCTGTCTATCAGCTGCACTTTTCTTCAACATCCTTATCCCGTCTGGTGGCTGGGTTCTCTGACAGGCTGCACCTTCTGTCATGATGCCCGTGACCCAGTAGCTGTGGGTTTCACCTGGCTGTGTACACAGTGTTGATGAAGACGACAGCTCCGATGCCATGATGAAAAGGATTTCCTATCCCAGGCAGAGGGGTGGGTGAAAAAGAATACAGTTTCACAAGCAGAGTGAAATGTACTGTGACCAATCTGTACCCAACCCTGGCTTCATGAACCAAAATGCATCGACTTAATTTTGTAAAAGTTATAGAGATTTAGTTCTCTTGCAGAATGAAACTTGGGCAACTTCATGCTGCTGTTCATTAGATTTCCTTATGCCTTAAACTTTTAAAATTTTCTTTCTGATTTGAACCAGAATGCAGCTTTGAAATGTTGTGGCTACACCCAGCTCCTTAAAGAATAAAACCCATGACGATAAATGCAGAAATATGGCTGATCAACAGCATAAAAATGTATCATGAACTGTTCATTGAGCTGAAAGCAAGACTCAGTCTATTTGTGCTTCTCTGGCATTCACAGATCATGAGTGCCTGGGCAAGTGCAAAATTGTCTATTATACACAGAGCTTGTCTGTTGCAGCTTCTTGTATGAGATTTGCTAGAGCAAGAAATAAAATTTGATTTTTAATGAAATAATTACAATGAATTAAAACAGAGTGCTGTGAAGTGAAGTCATCTAGTTAGAAGTCAGGAACAACAGCATATGATTGAGATGATGTGCCCCAGGACTTTAAGTGGAAATTTCATGTGCCACATAATCAGTTGCATAAGTGTTCATAAAACTCTCCATGGAAGATTTACAAGTGCTAACTGTAATTGCGATTTGGTGGTACGGAATTTACAAAGAACGAATAGGTAAACCTCTGAATAAATTATTCTCAGCAATTAGTTTTACTTGTCAAAAACGCTGCAAAAGAAACTTTGAAGGAGACTGTATTCTGAGTGGAAAATTTTACTTTAATCTGACATTAAGCTGGCAAAATGGATTTCTTTGTGTTTCTAAATGGAAAAAGATACAATTATTCACAACAGGTTTTCATAGGTCTCTGAAATTACTACTTTATGATGGTAATACATTGCTGACAGCAAATTTAGTAATGTGAACCTACTAATCCAATTAGGGGAAAAATGTACACTTTTTCTCCTCAAAAAAAAAAAAGTGTTCATGATTTGCATGCAGATTGTTATGTAAAAATACACATAAATATGTCACAGGAGGAGGAAATCACTGCTTTTTCTACATCAAACTTATTCTATGGCTATATTTATATTCCTTTTTTTTTTTTTTAAAAAAAATCTATTTAACAAGTTGGAAAGGTTCATATTCTTTTGGTGGTCATCTAGTAAACTAATAAGCTGAGAGGCATTGCAAAAAAATGGTATACATGAATAGAAATATACTGATCTCAAAAGCATAATGCAGAGGAGGGCTGCATAAGAACATGTGTGGATTTCCAATTATTATTCTGCATGTGCCCATCGGGGAAGATATGCTGTTGTTTAGAAGTAAGGGTTTAAAACAGAGGAGGCAGAAACGATATTCTGCAAATGCTGTACATCTTTCACTTGTGTTGTTGTTCTTGCTGGTAGTGTGCCAGAAAGCCAATATTTTTAATGAATCTGCTGGACCTTTTTAGACTTCATGTTTTCATTCTCCCAGGGTGGTTGTAAATTTTTTTTAAAACAAAAATATAGTGTTTTGTAGGAGCTAGCAACGACTAATAAATTCATTCAAAAGCAGCAAAGTATCTAACATTGAGATTTTAACTTTCAAATTTTAGGGCTTTCAGGTTTATTTCTAAAACTAAAACCATAAACAAAAGTTTGGATAGTCAGGTTGGTTGGGTGTAGAGCCCCTACCTGAAGTTCTTATTACTTTAATTATGACAAGTTTTTATAGGGTTTCCAGACTTAATTATCAATTGCTGCTGGCGTTCTCAGATGACAACTGTAATGATGGATTGTGATATAAATGGTGGCATTAGAAATTCCAGTTATGTGTAATCCTGCCTGGTGGAGGTCGTTGATCTAGTTGTTGGCTGGGTTAAGGCTGGCTTTTCACCTGGCATAAACATGTACACTTGGATTACTGCTTTTGAACAGATCGTTTAGTTATTTTCAGGGTTGTTTCCAAAAGAGTCATCTAGGTGTGCCTAATTCTGTTCTGGCAGGAGCTGCTGGTTCTAGTGCTGAGGTTATGGCTTCAGAGGCTTGGGTAAGTGGGGGTTTAGGCAGGCCACTGTAGAACTCCTACTGCACTATGGTACGCCGTAGGCTCTGGTACCAAGGGGTTCCTGAGCTAGGGCTGGGGCTGTTGCCGATGTAGGAACACAATTGTGTGACCAGTGGGGAGGGGAGACTGGTGGAGCAGCGTTAGAGCGCGGGTTGGTTCTGTAATGGTTAGTAAGGCCACAGGGGGTTGGTTACTGCTGGGCTCAGCAGGGGTTGCTGAGCTGGGTTTGTGCTCACTGTCAGTAGCTGCCACACGTTCGGTTCTGTGTGTAGGGAAAAATCGTTTCTCAAACAAGTCAACAGAAGAGATACGAACTTGCTTTCTTCAGAGTATGTCATACTGATATGTTATAGGGCTTTCAGGCTTAGCTCCGAGCTGCTAAATGGACCTTCAGCTAATCAACCTACTTAATGAAATAAAGCTGCATGAAGGGACAGACTGAATCATGATGTAACTGTTCTGTTAGTACACTTGTCCAGAAAACAGTCCCCTGGAGGTGGTACTATTATCTCCAAGTATTTGGGAGGGACTCACCTTGTTTCTCTGTGTGTGTGTGGTATTTGGTGTTTGTTTTTTTTTTTTTTTTTTTTTTTTTTTGGATTTTTTGTTTGTTTGTTTTTAATTTCCCCCTTTGCTTTAGGTTTAGACATATCCATTGGCTTCTGTGCTTTCCTGCTTGCAATGGCCATTGCCCTAGACAAGTCTGTGTAAGAAGAGAACAGCTGCTGTCTCGCATTGTGAAATTTCCATTCTGTTAACAGTGACTGGATAGCAATGCATATGTTTTATATTAGAGGGTTTATAGCATCTTTATATTTCATGATTAAATATTCCACTTTTCTTGGTGTAAAACTTACAAAGAGGGAATGATATAGGAAATCTGCCTAGTATCACTCATTTTTGTATACCTAAATTTATTACTCCACGTATGGATCTCTTAGCAGGCTGATCCATGATCAAAGATTGCCTTTTGATTTAGGTTTTTATGAACCAGGCTGTTTGCCTCCCTACATTTTAGTGTGCTAATAAGGTATGCTCTTAAAAGCATTTATTTTTTCTGAACATCTGGAATTCTTTTTTGTTGGAACTTATTCTGTTGTGATTCATCTTTTTGCTAATACTTATCTGATCAGGATAGCGGAAAAGTAAGAGTACTGGTATTTGGGACTAGACTTTGTTTATATACTCTTTTAGACCTTGAGTCAAAGATCTGCATGCTGCTGGAGTAAAGTCAGACCAAGAAACTACCAGGACCCCTGTAACGGTAAAATTCATGCCGTAAGGCCTTGGAAGTTTCAGACCAGAAGTGTATTTAGAGTTTGATGCTGAGCTGAGAACAAAGAAGCCAAATGCTGCTCTTCACTCTACAGCTGAATTGTTGGATGAGATTTGAGTAATCTGTCTTCCTGCCTGCTGCTTGCTCTTGCTCTGTCTGTTTAGAGCATAATCTCTGGGCGGCAGGGGCTACCAGGAATTCGTAGGGCAGGTTACTGAGTATGGCAGAATGAGAATCTCAGCTGAAGGCTCAAGGAACTTTAAGGCTGTGGATTTGTGTTAGGATTTGATCCAAATGAACAGATTGTTGTTGCTGATCACTGACATCTTATTTTCTTCTCCTTGCTCCAGATTATGCCATGTGTCACTTACCTTTTGGCAGTTATTTAATTGTGTGTTCAGAACTTGCTAAATCAGCAAATTCAGCAGGGCTAAGAGAGGAAGAATGAAACTTGCTTTCAGCAGTAAGCTCTCAGTTCAGTTCTACTATAATGAGGCATCGTTGTAGGGATGGTGCATTTGTGTGATGTTTCTCTTCATTTTTGGTTGTTCTATGTGAATAACTTCATGCAGGGCACTAGAGCACTAACAGTGTTAGGTAGTGGGCTGAACCCTGCTATTGAATCATAGAATGGCTTGGGTTGGAGGGGACTTTAAAGATCATCTAGTTCCAACCCCCCTGCCATGGGCAGGGACACCTTCCACTAGACCAGGTTGCCCATAGCCTTATCCAACGTGGCCTTGAACACTGCCAGGGATGAGGCATCAACAACTTCTCTGGGCAGCCTGTTCCAGTGCCTCACCACCCTCATAGTGAAGAATTTCTTCCTAATATCTAATCTAAATCTGCTCTCTTTCAACTTCAGACCATAACCCCTCATCCTATCACTGCGCTGACAGAGAGCCCCTCCCCAGTTTTCCCATAGCCCCCTCCCCCCCTTTAGATACTAGAAGGCTGCAATAAGATCTCCCTGGAGCCTTCACAGGAGAGGAGGGAACTTTGTATCCCTCCTCTGGCCCCGCTCCAACAGCTCCGTGTCTCTCCTGTGCTGAGGCCCCAGAGCAGACGCAGCACTGCAGGTGGGGTCTCACCAGAGCGGAGCAGAGGGGCAGATCCCCCTCCCTCGACCTGCTGGCCTCGCTGCTTTGGGTGCAGCCCAGGGTACGGTTGGCCTTCTGGGGTGCAACCTCAGCAGGGCTCATTGACCCCTGAGACATTAATGCAAATGTGTTACACCATTTGATATTTATAATTAGCAAAGTAGCGATGTAGATCACTATTTTCCATATCCATCTTACTTTTGTAACTTCTTTGATCTGGAAAAATGCAAAGCAACGTGGGAGACTTAAGAAAACTCGTATTCCAACTATTTCTACTTTGATTACTCTGTTGCAATTTTTTTTGTGCAGATTGCTGGGTGAAAGACAGAAGGAACACTGATATCTCAACAGACTCTTAATATTTTGAACCTACTTGAGTTTTTACTGAAGTTTGCCAATACAAGCAGGAACAATAGAACTTTTGAAAATATCCAAACTTGGAGGTTAGTGATCACTATCTACACACTGACTCACACAACAGTTCTGTATGAGTCATGGAGAGCCATATGGATATTTCCCCCTTAACTAAAAAGTAAATCCAGTTTCTGGAAACAGATGCTCCTTTGATAAGGCTCTGCCAATAGAGAGTGGCAGTTAAGCAGTGTTGTGGACTAACAGGGTATTCAAAGAGAAAATGAGCAAACCCAACATGGCATCAAGGACAGACTGATGTTTACTGAGAGACCATGGTAGTGAAAAACAAACCCGCTTTGAAACCTCGCATAGACTTTGCACAAATAAAAATTGTGGGCATGCGGCACGATTAAATGATCTGAAGATATATTTGGGCAAGTTCTAAACAAGAGAAGTGAGGTGCAGACAGTGGGGTAGCTGTCTCCAGACTGTCTTGCAGCAGAAGGTAATAGGGTCTGTCTGCTTTTGATATTTGAGCAAATACATTTAGCAAGTCAGGAGAGAAGTAGTGTGCCAAAAGTGGCAAGGTTGGAGGAGTTTTTAAAAAATACATAGCTAATCCATTGCTTTCTGAAGTCTCCTACAAACCTTTGTTTTGGAACTCTTGCTTTTAATGAGTGTAGGAGTGGAAAGCCATTGGAAGAAGTGGAAAGAGGTGAAGGAAAAGTGTCCACGAGGAGGGTAAAGAGCCAACACTTTATAACAGACCCGCCAGGTGTCACCAGAAAGACAAAAGTTTTTCTGTCTTTTGCTGAAGTTTGACAAGTAAATTGGTCAGCGCATGTGCCACTGGAAACAGTAATACTGTGCACTTAGAGCAACTGAGTATTTTCAGTGTAAATGATCACTACTCCTTATAAACAGAATGAGGGAAGTCAAAGGGCAAAACCTCTGTTCGAGAGCCACGGTGCCAGCAGGAGGGATGTGAGCTGAATGCAAATGGCAGCAGCCTGCGCTGCCCGCACTCTCCCAGAAGCGCACGTAGCACAGTGCCAGCCCCGCAGTCTTTATGGTCTTATTAAAACTCTGCATTTCTCCTGTGGATCAATGCACTCCGTTTCTTCTTGTCATTGTGTGAAAGGCAGACGCTGAAGTAGATATTATATTGGCACTTCATTTTCTATGTTCTTCCAGTGTGCAATACAAGGTAAACCTGCATGCTTAGTGTGACAGCTGCCAACTTTACTTCTTCTATCTTGCTGTTTTATCACTGATACATTTGCATTATAACTCAGTCATCAGTATAGGGCAGGACAGTAGCACTGCTCAGGAGCTTGCCACTGTATGTATTTCTTGTTGGAAAATGCCCACGTGAAAAAACAAAACCTTTATGGAGAAGCTTTGCTTTCGACAGCTCTCCAGTTTGAAAGTGTTATAGTTAAAAATGTATTTATTTATTTATTTTTTAAACAGAGGTGTGGTTTGCTCTGCACAGCCATGTATGTGACAAAACAAATGTGAGGTTTTTATGATCTTTATTGTACGTTTAGGCAGGAAAACGTTGCCACGTTGTTCCTCTCTTATACCATGCTCAGACACTTAGGAGCAAATTGCCCAGGGGCCATAAAACCAGCTGAGGCTCAGGTGGGAATCATGATTTCCAAATGCACAACGTAGGAAAGCTAAGCTAGTGTGAGGAAAGGCTGAGAGAAGCAAAACCTGAAAAGCACAAAGAACCATGAGCCCCAGCAAGGAGCAGCATTTCTTTGTGTTCTTGCAGCTCCACTTTCTATAGCACTGACAACTGCCTGTTACCTGGGAAATGGGCATTAGATCAGTATTTACCCCATGAAGTTTCCAATAAATTAAGTGCCTTCTAATCTGTTTTTATTGTTTATGCCAATCTGTTTAACATAGAGTACACTTCCTTCAAACAATTTCCAGGAGTTTCTTTTGGGGAAGATTGGTACGCTGAGTAAATCTTCTTTGATGTTTTCCCAAGGAAGGTGCTGTCGGCATCTTGACTGTTTCTAGCTTAAACTTCGCATAACCACAGGGCTCATTCTTGAGGTAGTAGCTATCTTTTGCTAAGTCTTTATGGTAATTCTATACATATGTAGAAATCAGTACTGCCTGCTCCAGCATCAAAGGCAGAAGCCAATATCTCTATGATAAGGTACTTAAGTAACACGATACATATCTCTGACAATAGGTAGGCATGACAACATCTAGAGATAAGAAGCGGTAGGGAAATGACAGCACACTGATCTATTTCTACACAGAATATTGAGAGAACATGGGAGAGAACGTTAATTTAGTCTCATTAAAAAGCCCTAAAACCACATTTGTAGTACTGCTTATTTAAGTAAGGGGCTCTTACAAAATAAGCAATGCAGAAGGACAAAGGACAGGTTAAAGAAGCTGTAAAAATGTAATAATTACTAGGCTATGCCATCCTAAAATTACTTCTTATTAATGCGTGGAGAACTTCGCAGTTTCATAATTTCAGCAGGCTCACAGTGCAGTCACTCAGCCTGAAAGAAGTACATTGCCTTTGATTTGGAGAGGAAGTATTATTTTACAATTTGAGTGAAGGACAGAAATACGTTTTTTGAATTTCTGACCAAGTCAGTTCTACTTGCTCTTTAATGAGTGCAGGTGGAACGAGTGGATGGAGCCAAAGAACACCAAACCACTGTTGGTCCTAATCCTTTTGAGAACTGCTTTCTGAATTTAGAACAATTACCAGCAAAATTGTATATTTTAACAGGAGCGTTTGTATGACTATGCCTACCCACAGATGGTTATGTGTGTCACGCTTGTTGTGGTATTTCCTGATTTATTTCAGTAGGAGTGACTAATTTGTAAAGAAAAATATTTCTGAAAAAAATCTGATTTTTAATGTAATATATCCATGAAAAGATCATGATTTAATAAAATATTTCTAATTAGTACTAACTGTGATTTTTTTGTTTTGTTTTTTTATATACCTAAGTTTAGATCTCTGGCCTAACACTTTAGAGATCACCTGATATCTTTAGCAAAACATCTGCATCTTTTTCATGACTGATTAAAATAAATCACATAACATATCTCTTAGGCTGCGTAGGTGTGCAAATATTTCTGGATTTGACAATTTGCAAATACCGAGACTATACTAATCCTCTTGTTGTTAAATTGTGTTCACCATGCTACTTAACAGTAACAATATTCAGAACTAATAACACCTGAAGTGACAGAAGAATTAGCGCTTTACATTTTCATTTGTTACATTAATAGTTAACAGAACTTTATTTAATCAAGACTAGCACATATTTTGTTTTCTTTAGACCGTATAGTAAAAAAAGATCAAGTTTAAGTTGTAATTAATGCAATCTCTACCTTCTTCTTTAATAAACACTTATCTGTCTTTGGAATCCAATGAACTTCAAGTCACAAATTGCAAGTAAAAGAGAAGCTTGAAGTAGAGAAAGACGTGCTTTTACTGCAAGTGAAGATGACCCATTTGATCCGGAAGCCTCTATGACGCCATGTGTGGCATTGTTTTTGAGACTGGTGCTTATTCCTTGTTTCTATGATTTGGCTATATTGCCCATAAACATCTGCTTTTGTGGACTGAGGATGTAATTTTTGACCCTTAGGAAGAAGTGACTATAGCAAATTGTGGTTTCTGTAGGGCAGCTTGGTGTTCCGGGAGGGTGCTGGGGAACGGGGCTCCAGCAGCAATGGTCGGTAGGTGTTTCGGAGCTTAGGTCCAGCAACTGTCTCGGTGTCCTGTACTGCCTTTCCCGATTGCGCCACGTGTTCAGATTTAGTGTTACTCTTTCCAGCTCCTACCTCTAATGACTCTAAGAATCACGGCCGTTGATGGCATTGCTGCTCCCAAAGAGCTTCTTGTGTGCAGACGACTCTGTAGGTGAGAAGCAGGTTGTGTCAATTCAGTGACACAGTCTGCAGCTGGATGTGGAATAGCTTCGGTTCTGACTCTGCTGGGAGGAGGAGCTCCTGGCAAGGTTCAGCTCGTTCTCTTTAAAAAGACAGTTCCAATGGCAATAGCTGAGGCTCATTTTTCAATGCTGACTGTTGATACTGTACAGACGTTCCTTGTCCACTTTATCCTCACAGGAAGACTGCTTTTTGTTTCCTCCCAGTGCCCTTAAAGATTTCATTTTCTTTCTCTAATTTGCATAGTCAGCATGTTTGTTTCTGGAAGATACATTCTCAAAATGTTGAAGGACAATTGCTGGGAAAGATAGCTCCAGCTCCAAATCTCCGACTCAGCTGCTTCGGCAGCGTTGTAGTCTGAAGAGAAGAAAAATTTATTTTTCTCTACAGTGCACACTTAAGTTGCCAAGATACGAGTATCTCCCAGTGCATGATGTCCTTTAGCCCACCTGTGCTCTTTGACCTTGATTATTCATTTTCACTTCTGGAATGGCTTTCATTTCCAGGTGTAAGACCGAAGCAGCCTGACAACACGGGGCATCCATGTGATTCATGTGCATAACACCAAGATGAATTTGAGTAATTGATAGATATTACTGCCAACTTGATGGACAGGTGCATACTCACAGGTGTATAATCAGATTGTTTTTCACCTAATTTTGGCAAATGGGACAATTACCACATAGAGGAATCGGCAGCTTAGAGAGTCTTCTCACAGGATTAATGGAGAGCTAGCTTTTGCAAGGACTCTGTCTGTTACACTGCAAAATTGAAAGGGCATATGTACTTTTTGTTCAGGTTTGAAATGATCCTAAATCTCTTCTTTGGAGTCCTTGTATATTTTAGGCTGTCATCTAGACTATTAGGATTATTTTATTACTCTCTTTTTCTTTGTAAGGTAACTAGAGTGATTCATAGCAAAAACTTCTTTCAGTGAACATGTTTATATTTGTAAAGGCATGATTAAATTAAAAAACAACTCCTAAATGCTAAGAAGAATGAGACTGTTGAATGCGTAATTCTGCACTTTGACCTCAGAGATTTACACTTTTTCCAAAATAAGTTAATGCAGTATGCTGTTGATTACTAGATTATTAAAACCATTATTCATTTATTACTGTTTGTATCCACCTCATAGTTGTACTGGCCAAAGTGACTCCCTTAAATGGCAAGAAATGTTATTTTGAAGAAGCTGCTTTTCCTCTTAAAATCCGTTTCCTTAGATGTGGAAGAATCTTGGATGTTCACTATGATATTTTCACAAAGTTTATTTAAAAAAGCCTTTCTAATACTAAGTCAGAACCTGAAAATACATCATTGCATAAATGGTGTAATAAAGCGAAACAAATCAATGTTTAATATTGGTTCTGCATCTGGTCTTAAGGTTCCAACTTAATGGAAACTAAACGTAAGCAATGGATTTGTTAGGTCCATATCCCAGGAAAGCACTTAGTTTTGCATAAATTGAATCAAGAGGAATAAGGACAGTGCTCGCGTTTGAGGACACTTGAAAACTTTACAGAATTGGAACTTGCATCTTAAAGTTAATAATAATGTCCTAAATCCTGGGGGTCTTTATAAGAATGCCTTCAGCTCATAAATGTGTTTATGCAAGGTACTTTGTTATGAGACAGATTTAGTAGGTTAAAGGAGAACTGGAGGTTTGGAAGAAGTAGGACAACTTCTGAAGGTGAAGAAACTCTTTTTCTTGAGTGAATGTGGGGAAGAATGAGATAGTATCAGTTATAAACCTACTAAATTTTTTTTGTTTTTAAGTTGTTTGGAGACATTTGGAGCTGAAGCTAATGGCAAAATTGGTGATTTCAATGGAAATTGGAATGGGATTTCATACTGTTAGCAAAGAAGAGTTTTAGGTTTAAATGTAGCTCACAGAGTACAGAAATATCTGCAAAGACCTTTAGGGCTAGTGGTATTTTTTTTTTTTTTTGGGGGGTAGTGTTGGTGTTGTTGCCTCTTTTTTTTTTTTTGTGGGTTTTGGTTTTTTTTTATTGTGTTTTTATTTTATCTATCAGTTAAGAGGAAATCTCACAAAAACAAACCTCTTGAAATGCAGGTTACTCTCTCACAGCTTGTGCTCTTGGTGAAGACCATGTATTGCACAATCCTCACTGAACTGTAGTTCATCAGCCCCATGATGGAGGGCTAAAGCCATAGGTGCACGAGCAGCTTTCAGCCATGGTGGCTTTATGGTTAGGTCAGTTTCCTTATTTCCCTTTTGTCATTTTTGTGGTAAGTCTTTTATATATAGATTGCAATGATTTTCTTCTCACTTCTCAGATCTGTTTCCTGCTTTTCTCCTTATGCATTTTCCATCCTGTATTCTTAAGTGTCCCGTTCCGCCCCC
>KL285312.1:3019-14110 GCA_000699545.1 Podiceps cristatus
TCATTCATTCAGCAGTTTGTTCCCTCGTGCTCTCTCTGGCACTTGCTGTTCTGGGATGGCTGCGGGGGAATATCCCTGCTCCCTGCCTGCTGCTCAGGACGGGGTCCTCGGGTGATGAGTAGTTGTGCATCATTTGTTTCAGATATTCTATTATCCTTATTTAGTAGTAGTAGTATGTTTTTATCTTTTTCTTTGCTGTCCTGGTGAACTGGTTTTATCTCAACCTGTGCGTTTTCTCTCTCTCTCTCTCTGATTCTCCTCCCCACCCCACCAGGGAGAGGGGGAGTGAGTGAGCGGCTGCCTGGTATTTGGTTACCAGCCGGGGTTACACCACGACACTGATTTACCATTTTGTTTAGCTGCTGACTCTGTTGGATTGATATGCAGCAAGTGGAACAACCAAAGCCTGTCTCACCTCCAGAGCAACGTGCAGAGAGCTGCCTGGGTAAAAAAAGAGGGTGATTTCCACCCTACCCACTTTTTTCCATCCTCCTCCTCCTCCTCCCATATTTCTGATGCCCCTGTTCAAACAGGACCAGTCAAATATGGTGATGTAATTTAACGAGCAAAAACCTACGTGGGAGCTGTTTGTGGCTGACACCCATAGTGCCAGCTAGCACTGCACACATATGCATGGTTTTGTCATTTTATTCTTAAACAACGACTTTCCTTGTTTACTCTGAGTGCAGTGATGCCAATACACTGTAAAAGGTCAAGGTGCCGAGCAGTGGCTCAGTCCCGGACAGACACACATAGCCCAGGACGTGAGCAGAGCTTCATCCCAGCGGTTACCCTTGGGGTTGTCAGCACAGGCAAGTCATCAGCTGACCCCACCTCTGTCCCACCCAGCCATGATAGCTGGCTCTCACCTGTGTTTCAGGCTACCTCTGCAGGAATTTATCACCAGCTGATTTTCTTCTGGCAGGCTGCCTAGGAACACCTAGGAGAGCTCACTAGGGAAAAAAAAAAAAAAAAAAAAAAAAAAAAAAAGGCTACCCCTTGAGTTTTTTCAGAGAGGATCTCCAACATTTTCATAATTAGAGCTGCATGCGTAAAGTCATGCCCACTTCACCTTCTTGCTATTTGGGGTTTTTTTAAAACACTATTTTAAAACAAATATCAATCTGCCATATTTATGATCTTCAGTTTCTGTCTGTGGTGGGGCAAGATAACAACAAAGCATTCTCACATAGTGTTTCAGGGAAGAAAAGCAAAATGCTGTATCCTTCAACTCTCCTGTGCCCATAGATTGTGCAGACAGCCTGGGAAGCGAAGGTTGTCACCTCCCAGCTCCCTGTGAACACCTTATCATTCATACGGGGCTGGTTCCTTCTCAGTACTCTCAGGCTGGCACACCAGGGCGTGCATCCCCGGTGCACACCCTGGGCGCAGGGCTGAAAAGGGAGGGAAGGAATCCCTGAGTAATTAAGAAGTTTGTTTACCTGGTCTGGCCCTGTCCTGCCTTTGCATACTCCCCCTGGTTCTTCCTAAGGCACTCATCCAAGCTGTGCTCTAGGGCTTAGTAGCAGGGACTCCAGCCTTGACAATCCTGAGCACTTTTTACTTTTCTGGAGCTGGAAGCTTTTTGAAATGCTTCTAGAAAAGGGGGAAGAATAGATTTAATTGGCACCAGAAGGACATAGGAGGTAGGTGTCCCACTGAATTCAGAGAGCCAAGGGATGGAAGCAGGTATCCCATTTGACTCTCTACAGATGTGCCATGGGGAAAATGCTTTGATCACTTTCTGAACCTCATGTTGGGAACACTTCCTGGGCAGGGAGCAGAAGGATGTCCTCCCGTTCCCTCTCCATAATGGGGCTGCCCTGTCTTCTTCTGATCACAGCAATTTCTTGACTGCCTGGGAGGAGCTCCATCTTGGATTTAGACAAGCCTGAAAGGCCGCTGTAGGATGTAAGTTTCCTTGATGGGCTCCTAGGTAATTTGCCGACCAAAAGTTGCTGACAACGGAGGGCTTCTTTGCAGGGCAATGTCTAAGGAGGTATCTTTTGACAGAGTCAGCAAGAGGAAGGTTTCCAGCAGCTTAAGCTTGATCCAGCACCTAGTTCCAGCACCTGGTTAAAGGTTATTCCAGGATCCTTTCTCAGTTGGCTTCTGGATAAACGGAGGACACCTGTTACATGGGGACACAGCCTTGTGCTGCACATGGACTCCAACCAGTGTGAAGAGGAAGGACAGAATAGGAAAAGGCTGATGATCTTTCAAAGAGCAAAAGTGGAAAAGCTGATAATTGCTAGCACTTCCCATACACTCGACAACCTTTTGTAACCTATACACACACTAATATCCATGTGCCAAAGTGCACCGAGAACTTAGCACAAGAGAGATCAGTCCTTGAGAGACGGATCTAACCAGTGTGGTGATAACAGTGGTGCCCATGCACCATTATATCTTCATATTGTTCTTTATGGAATCCAGTTTCAAGGCAAAATACTCTTGATATTTCAGTCCAAACTCTTATTATGTTAGCTTTGTGGTCACATATGCACTGCTGTATCAACTGAAATACTGCTTGTGAGACAGACACGGCTTTTTAACAATTTTGCAACCTGCTCACACAGCACGGATTTGCTTCTGCTATTTTACTCAGCCATGGTGAGGCAGCAGGAGAAGCTGCTGCTGTCAATGAGTTCATGCTCACTGGTTGCCGTGGGGTCAATGGAGTTCTCCATACCACACTGACACTTCAAGTCCTACTTTTTATGGGTACATTCTGTTTACCACCTCCAAATGTTGAGAGCCTTCATTTTTACAACAGTAAAGATTTTTTTTTTCCTTTTACCAGAATTAGAACATTTGGTACTTTCTTTGGTACTTTCTTTGTATGTTGTCTCCTAGAGACTCACTTCCCCAGAACCTCTTTTCCTACAAACAGACAAACGCAGGAAGTTCCAGTGTCTTCTGCTTGCCAAATTAAGAGTAGTGGTGAGCTCTGAGGCCTGGAGTCTGCTCCCAGTGAGGAAGAAAGGTTTAGAGGCCAGGGAAATGGAGGGAACAGCAGTTTCAGCTTGTGCCCCAGGATCTGCAGCTGGAGGAGGCTGTCCGTACAGCTCCTGAATGCTTCATTCCAAACCCATGGAAGCAAATGCTTGAGGTTTTGACCTGCTAGTATACACACCAGTAAGCACTGGGGAAGACTTTTTGCCCAGGTTCGCAAGCTGTGTTATGAGCACCACTGATTAATGTTTGCATTCAAACAAGACCCTTATAAGCAGAGCAGGGGACAAGGAATATTGAATCGGGCAGGATAAGTGCAAGGGGAATGCCACATGGATTTGAGACTGGTATTTTGTGCAGGAGTACCCCAAGTATAGGTGTACCAGCAATGGCAGAAGTGCCTTAAAGGATCATAACAGAAATGTGAGAACACGTCAGCACAGGGATCTCTCAGAAGCAACTGAAGACAGCATATATGATGCCATGATGTCTGCAAGACTGCCTCCATGGAAGAAGATGTGGCAGTTCTACCACCTTATAAAAGCACTCCTAATTCAGGGGCCCAGGCTGCCAGCAATGGATTAGTGCTCCCAAAGAGGCCCATGTCCCCCTACTGCAACCCCCATTCACCTCCTTAATTGTCCCAGTCACACAGTCTTACCTTTAGCTGCCTTGCTCACAGCCATGCCCTAATCTTAACCATACACAGAAGAAAAGGCACTAAATTGTATCATCTGGGTCAGACAAGATAACAGACAACATTGGGTGTGACGCACACGGAAAATGCCACAGCTCCTCAGTACCCATATAAAAACACATCAAATAAAACAGGTGGCAAAATGGAACTCTGCCTGTGAAGTGGCCTGTGAATTATTAGCAAGTTATTTTTCCTTTCAAAACTGTATAGCCTAGAAATCAAACAAATACGCCAGGGATAAGAAATAACAGATGTACAGTATATTTCTTCAATACTTCTAGAGAGGAAGGGGCTAAAAACTGTT
Organism: Podiceps cristatus; assembly: GCA_000699545.1. Lineage (NCBI taxonomy): Eukaryota > Metazoa > Chordata > Aves > Podicipediformes > Podicipedidae > Podiceps > Podiceps cristatus. Next base: position 6,976 of record KL285312.1, read on the forward strand.
GAGGCAGGACACCTTTACTATTGATTCACTAACCTTCATTAGCCACATCTGCTATTGCTGTTGTTCCTTCAAAATTAAATGCCTTTTTTATAGCAATCTACCTTTTCAATGCAAAGTGGGGCATTCTAGAGTATGTTTCTGATATCATACAAGCTTTTTAAAGACTGATTAATTAAACAATAGTAATTGTGGTGCAAGGCAAAGTGAATCTGGACAACCATGTTTAGCTTTGATCCTTCAATATCATTTTGAAAAATGCGACTTGAATATTTTGAGAACAATTTCTGAACATCATTTAAAACAATAAAAAGTTACTATTGACCACTCACTCATTTTTCCCTTTTAGTTTTAGAGTTTACAGTGTTATTTGATCCATTTTTGTAGGTTAGAACAATTCATAGCTCTTCACACATTTTCATTTCACATCACTTGCCATCTTTGAGAGCCCGTGTAGTTACCTGTGCTGAAGGAGAGAACATAAATCAAAGACACTGAAAGGCTCAAACACCACAGAACAAGCACACACGTATCCATTCATTGCTTCAAAGTCAGCCCTTTAAAATGGTTATGATAAAACAAAAAACACAGAACCTGCACTCTGTTCTTATGAAATACATTTGCTAGGTCTTCACGTAATACTTAAGTGTACTTTCTCTGTAAAAAAAGAAATTCAAGTCTCAGCATGCACCATTTTGATTTGCCAAGTGATGTTTATCGGGTAAATTGCATTAGCACACTATATTTTAATTGTAATTTTGCTTCCTTCGTAACCACCCCCTCCTGCTCCAACTACACATGAATCTCACACTCACTCCAAACAAGGCAGAAAGGCACATTTGTAATGAAGATCTTCAAAGACAAAGATGTGTTAAGAATTAGTTCAGGGTAACTCCAGACAGCAGCAAAATAAATGTCAGAAATAAGTCAAAGGTTCAAAGTGGAGATGTTCTATTTTCACAGGAGCTTCAAATCTGCAAACTAAATTTTTCTTTCAAAATAATCATGTAAATTAGGCATGCTGAAATCAGGATTAAGCAGGCACATGTTTGCAGGATTAGGCCCAGAAAGATCACATTTACAATAAGTGATCTCTGTTTTAAACAACTTCTTTGTATCGATTTTTTCTTAATTGATTTAAAGAACATATTTCCTCTTTAATATAGTTTACTGCTATGCAATAAATGCAGTTCCTTGGTAGTAAAGACTGCATTTTGTAAGATTCTTTAAATAAGTGCATGGTTTTAAACACAATGCTGGTCAAAACAAGTCAAATAAAAGTTGTCAAGACTGGGAAGGCATAGTTAGCAAAATAAAAAAACCCTGAAGTTCACAGAAGTCATCACATTTTGGTTCGTTTTCACACTTGGAGAAATTAGTCAGCTTTTTGTTACATATGAAAGGCACAGCATATCCTTTCCTAAAATAAGCATTTATTCAGAGAAGGGATTTTTCCAAAAAGGAAATAAAAAAATCTTTCAGACAGAAAAACAGTGTCTTTCAATGAATTTAGTAACACACCTAAACCCTTCATCAGAATGGTTGTAATGGAACACATACATTTATGAATACACATCCAAAGCAAAGAGACAATATCCTTGCAATGTATTTCCGAAATTTAAGACCTGAAACTTATTCCTCAGGTAGGCTCTGGTTCTACAAAATTGCAGATGGTGACCCTCTGCCTGCTTTTAAAACCAGGAGGAAGACTCTCAGTTCTTAAAAAAGGAAAAAAAAAAAAAAAAAAAAAGAGAATAAGCAATAAAAATTAATGGCAATATGTAATGAAATAGCAGTGAAGAAAATAAGATATTTTTCTCCATAGCTCAAAGGACATCATTCTGTATAAACACTTTCTTTTTTCTTCATAACACACAGAAAAGAGAAAGAAAGAAAAGAGAAAGAAAGAGTACTATTTCAGGGACAATTTACCATGGGTATTACTCACCAAACACATTTTCTCAAGATAAATAATGGACAATGAAGGAAAGGAGGGGAGGGGAGAGGATAGGAGAAAAATAAAAATAAAAGTTCAGTAAGTGCCTTTTTATACTTGTATATGTAACATTGTAAAAAAGAGCCACCACTAAAAGATATACAAGTTCACACAAATCATAAAATATAATCAATTATAATTTTGGAGAAACACTCTTAAAAGCACAACACCACAACCAAATGAACCTCCGAGACCCTGAAATGCAATGAAATTTCCATCATTTCAATAAGGGTGAATATCTGCAAAGACCATTGCTGCTACTAAACCTCCCCCCCTCCCTGAAACTGCACTTTTTAAAGTAGGAAAAGCAAGAGAAAATGCATTGACGGATACACACACACACACACACACACACACACGCAACCCCTTCTTTCTTCTGTGCCTCACTAAAGCAGAAGTGGGATTTTCATAATTTGTCCAAGCTGAAATACTCATTTCTCCCACATTCGAGAGCCTCCTCCGAGGCACCAAAATAGACAACAACTGACTTGAAAACCACTCGGTGTAGAGGACAACCCCACTACAGCCCCTCATTGCCATGGAGTTGACCTAAGCAGCTGATGTGACCCACGGGCACGGTAAGGGCTGGATTGCGGGCACACCCCAGGCACCAACAAACGGAGACCAGGAACAGTCTCGCGCCCGCCGGCAGCTCCCCAGGCACCCACCGAACAAGACAACAACTGACTTGAAAACCACTCGGTGTAGAGGACAACCCCACTACAGCCCCTCATTGCCATGGAGTTGACCTAAGCAGCTGATGTGACCCACGGGCACGGTAAGGGCTGGATTGCGGGCACACCCCAGGCACCAACAAACGGAGACCAGGAACAGTCTCGCGCCCGCCGGCAGCTCCCCAGGCACCCACCGAACACCTTGCCCGCAGCATCGCCGGGGGGAGGAGGGCCGTGTCCCGCACTCGGTGCCCACCAGCCCCCGGGCTTGCGTGTCGTCCTCCGTGCCACCGGGCGAGCGGGGACCGCAGCTCTCGCAGGAAGTGTCGAGGCTGCTCTGCTTCATTTAAAAATGGGTGTTTTGAGAGTGCATTTCTGAAACCGAACCTTCTCCTGCGTGAAGTGAACCAGCAGCCCTCTTCCCACCTGCAATCAAACCTCCATTACAGGAATTCAGCAGCAGGAGAGCTTTAACAGGAGGGGCAGTCACCAGAAGGTGCGTGGCAAGGGCTGTTTCTTGCTCCTCGGGTTGAGCATGCTGACCCACAGGCTGGAAGCCCAGGGGGGGACAAGCCTCCTCACCCTGCCAGACCAGCACGGGCAAAGCCTGACTTAGGCATCGGGCTCTGGGATGGATTCAGGGCTGGGAACGCCGGTAGTGCCCCTGGCAGACAGGAGGGAGGAGCATGATTCCCACTACTACTGCTTTACACCTCACCATCTCCTCAACATCAGTAGTGCTGTTCTTAGGAACCTCCCTCCTCCCAGTGGTGGTTTATCAAAATCCTTTTATTTGGCATGTTGTTCTTGATAAAATCTTTATTGGCATCTTCCTGTACTGCAAGACAGGAAAATAAAATAATTACTGCTTTCTATTGAAGGAATAAGCTTTTCCACAGCTTGATAACAAATATTTCCCACAAGCTTCCCATGCTTCCACAATTCTTATGTTAATGGTTTTCCAGAAATATTTTCTTTCCTAACCTCCATTGGGAAAATTACTTAGAATTCTCACAAAAAGAGAGAGAGAGAGAGAGAGAGAGAGAGAGAGAGATTACATTTGAGTGAATTTAAGAAATAATTCTGCATTAAGAAAACAGTCCATGTTTTTTTTCAGCACATATCACAATGACAGGACAAATGATTTGTGCAGAAAAAATAGCATCAATAATTAAACAAAAGGGGTGTTCTGATGCAAGGACAAAATTAGTCCCTTGGTCTTGCTTAAATATGACAGAAGATTAGAACTTCTCAGACCTAAGAATTAACGGGAGTTTTGGGTGCACAATATACTTAACTCTGAATCCCGGTTAAGTAGGAATCCTCTTGTGGTTTGGGGATTTTTTTGGAGGATGGGGTAGGAGGGAATATGTGTCTTTTTCACCCCACCCCCTATAGTTAGATGAAAATAATTTAAATACCAGACACAATTATTCTTAAAAATAAGAACATCAATAATAGTGGCCACACTTTCCTGAGTTCCACCAGGTTGTGACGACTGCAGCACATGCATTTTACTCAAAAATAAAATAAAAAAATATAAAATTTCAACTAATTTTATCCCATAATACAGTCATTCACTATGCCACTGTAAGTTTGCAAGAAGCCTAAAGTCAAATCTAAAGACATGAGAAAAAGATCTTTTCAAGCTGACAAGCAACAGCTGTAGAAAGACAGCAACATTCCCAGAAGTACTTAATCTTTCAAGAACTGAATCTTAACAAGAAATCATGTGCTTTGCAATCATGTAGCTACCCAGGAATATTGGTATTCCAGTGGAGTTTTATATGTAATGTCAAAATAGCTGCTTTTGTAGGAATGAATTTGACCAGGTCAGGAGACAATGGGATCTTTAACTTTAAACTTGTTTAGAGAAACTCTCCTCGGAAAATGTACCGAACAGAATCACAGAGTATGTTCATCCATGAACAGATGAAATTATGGGTGCCTTTCAGTTGTTAGCTATGCAATTTGCAGTACCTTCTTTTACAGTTTTAAAAGTTATTTCTGAAATAACTTTTCAAAAATATGCCCGATTGCACTAATGCCCTGCATTAGACTACATCTTTCCAGAAGTTACTTATTTGTAATTTTCCTTAGTAGTAAGGAAAATTTTCCTTTTCCTTATATAGTAAAGCTAATATATGTCTTATTAAAACAGACAGCCCTATAAATTGTCAAGGAGCTAAAGAGAATTGGGACACCTAATGCCTCATAAATTCTACAGAAATATTTCAGTTTTATTCTCTCCCTGAATGTTTTACCCACAGCCACAGTCAAGCCGCAGCTGAATTCAGCTCCAGAGGGAGAGCTCTCTCTTTACAACTCGGCTCTGATATCAGCCATTTAGACTAGGTAAGTCTCAGATGGGATAAACTTTTATACTTTCAAGACTCCTTTCATGAGTTCTTGATTAAAATGGGTTGTTAAGATGATATTCACATAATCAGACTTAAATTCTTTCTCTTAATATTTCAATTGGTTGGTGTCTGTTCTTTCTTTAAAAACCAGGCAATTATGTCTGCTGAGCATAGTCTTCTGAAGACTTGCATTTGGTCTTTCTGCAGGTAATCTTTTCAGAAAAAAAAAACCAAACAACCAAACACAACATTGCTAAATCACTAAAAAGAAGTACTTTGAAAACAAAGTGCATATAATGATTCAAAATATTTTAAAAAGCACATCAGAGTCAAAGATGGAATATTTAAGCACCCTCCACACACAAATACATCAAATAACATCTATATCATAAGTTTATGCTACAGTCCAGGGTTAGGTCACATAACAGGAATTGATTGGGCTCTAAATACATGATTAGGGCCAAAGTAAAGATCACACCATCCATTTGTCACTTTGACTAAAGAAAAAGTTCTACATACATTCAACAGACAGACTTTTCATCTTAAAAAATAGCAGACAAGACTCTGCTGCTACCAAAGGAAAGAGCAGAACTCCTGTTACCACTCCAGCATCACCTTTCAGAGTCACATTCCCATTAACATGCAAAGCTACTATGCTGACTTCTTCCAGCAATCACACTAGCTTTTGAAAATTTAAATTATGTCTTCCTGATGTTTCAGCCACAAAATTAGCCACAACCAAAGCAGCTAAAGTTTTCCTTTATATTTTACACCCTGAGAATTTACTAGTATCTGCATAAAAGACCTCATTTTGTGAACACACAGATACAATCATAAGAAATCAGAAGAACTACTTGCCTAGAAGGAAAGTTGATCTTGTAGATATGGTTTTGCATGACTGGAGTTTTATACGGCAGCTTTTTCAAAACCTTTGATTTTTGAAAGTGCCATACCCTAGGAACAGCTAGTTATGAATTTGCTTGCATTGCACCAGGTACTGTTCCCCCCCAAAAGAAGAGTCCCCGTGGCATTCTCTGACCTGCACACACCAGCAAATTCAAATGTGCACAGAGGGATGTTTTCAGACAATATTTGGCAGAAGAGGAAAAAGAAGACAAGAAATAAATAAATAAAAAAAAAGTGACAACTTAAGACACATCTAAGAACTAGATTGTGTAGCTATTAGTGAGGCAAAATCCTTGTCCGAATTCAAGATGTGAGCCATCTGTCACATCCAGCCTGGCACACATTAAGGGAACAAGCAAGGACAGGTGCTTGCTCTTTGAATGGAGCTGTGTTGATATCGATCACTGTTCCTTGCCCCAACAGTACAACAGTGATGTGAAATTACCAAACCTGCTCAAAGGTGAAGGAGTGGAAAACACCCTCAACTTTTGAATCTTGTCAGAAAACTTCTGAAGAAGGATTGACTAATTTTTTTTTTTCCAAAGAAAAACTCGGGAGAAATGTATATGCAATCCCAAGCAGAGTATAGTCCAGAGACAAGTAAAGAGGGCTAAGTACCTCCTCGGACGTGAATGAAGTGGCACGATTCCAGTGTGAGAGAACAGGAGGAAACCATCCTGATCAGTCTGCACCTCAGCCAGCTCCATGTATCTGCTCCTTGATAGTCACACCCCAGCATCTATCCCCCTTTAGCTAAACACCCTTATGCGAAGAGAGAGGGGTTATGGAGTCAGGTCTCTGCTTGTGTGGAGCAGGAAAAGTGATGTAGAACTCAGAGTCAAAAAGTATGTCGGGTGGGAGGTGTGAAGGGGATGCTACAAAGACATTTTATTCCCTATTTTACTCCAAGCCTTTTCACCTGCACCCAAGCACCAGGGTTTTTTGCATTCTGAATTTACCTAGAAAAAACACATCTGGCTACAGCCGTCTTTTAGAACTTGAGCTTCTACACTAAACCACCCTCCTGAGCCATTCACCGGCTTTTCTTAACCCTCTCGGCTTTCTCTAGAGGAGCTGTTGCGGGAGGAGGGCGCGAAGCCTGCAGAAAACCATCTAGCTTGCGCTTTTGACCCGATGCCCGCAGCCCGGGGGAACCCTCGACCTGAGCTGGAGCCCTCTTGGCAGTCCCGCCCCCCACGACC
>KL285313.1:5224-74321 GCA_000699545.1 Podiceps cristatus
GCCTAAAAACTGCTTCTTTTAAAGTGCTCCTCAGCCTCAAGTCCTTCAGAGAAAATACTCTTTCACTGGGCATCCAGTGACCCTCTGGAGTAGTTAGTGATGTATTTCAAACTTAAGTAATTGCTACTAGAGTTGATATCTCAGAGTTTGTTTTCTCATTTTAGAATGGGCAAGGGATTTAAAGACAGACTAGAAATATTATTTGACAATTCAGATGCTTGAGGGGAAAAAAACCAAAACAAACCCCACAACTTCCAGCAATTTCCAGACCATCACATTTAAATTGACAGATGTGATTGTAACTAGTCTGAAAGGAGGACGTGGGTTTCTCCTGTTAATGTCAGTGGTGGTTGAATTCATGTTTTGAAATGCAAAATTTCATCTGTGGGGCACATCTGTATTTTGAGCAAAAATATTCTATCCCTGTAGTAATATGAAATATTTCCTGGTAATCCTGCTGTTTAAAGCAGGATGTGACTGGGTTTTAGTAAGGAAAGTCTGTGGAGAGCTTGGATTTTATTTCGCTGTGAATGCAGTGTCAAATGTTACCTGGGAGGTTACAGCTGGCATTTTCCGGGCCTGAAGTTGCAAAGCAGAATCTCTTCATTCTCTCCTTCTCACTATCTATTTCCTGTATTTTAACCTACAGCGTTTCTGGAGAAAGGAAGCTGCTAGTAACACTCCCGCTTGGCCAAGACGATTTTGTCATGAATAGACAGAAAATGTTTTGCAATTTCCTGTCTAAAAGTCAAATGATTTATCTCTCTGCCAGAGTCTGCTTGTGTTGGAGATGATGGCAGTATTTCTTCTGTTCCTTGACTTTGCCTTTGATCAGTAGGTTTAGGGGAGCATTTTTTTGGTAGCCTAGAAAGATAAATTTTCTTCAAACTCCATAACAAACTAGTGTTTCTAGGGTGGGGGGAAGCATAGTCTTGGAAATCACCCTTTATAGATGAAACTTAAATAACTAATACAAGAATTTGTCACAGTTGGATCCAAATGCTAGTTTGCACAGCACCATGTTGTCCAAAGCCATTTTTTCTCTGCATTTTTACCTTGCATGCAGAATTATTCACAGTTTCCCCACACTGTATCGCTGTGTTGAGCCATTTAATCTGTGGTCCAATGAAGACTTTTGAGTTCTACACCAAACTGTAAAAAATTTAACATGCAAACACCAAAGGCTTTGACTAGGATATAACCAAAATTTAATTCCAGCGTTTTTCAAAGCCATCATTAAAAATGACTTAATACATTTAATTCCATTCATATAAATGAAACACAAATCAATGGGTTAACGGAGTAAAACACCCTCAAAGACTGTAAACCCCACTGGGAGCTTCTTCCCAGTAGAAGCTGTGAGAATGTACTGGGGAAGGTGTGTGTTTGCTCTGCTCTGACTTTCTTCCCTTGGCTCTGGATACTCATTGACCTTCAGCTTGATGCACCTTTGGCTTCAGTCAGCAAATGTTCTTACGAGAACATTTTGTGTTTGGTGGGGTTTTGGTCAAATCACAGTCATTAGCAGTCAGAGTCCCACCGCTGCCCAGGGTGTATCTGCGCAGAAGCCTGACATCCTACTGCAACAGCCGGGCTTCCTCCTCCAGCTCTGCCTCAACTGTGGTAGCATACTCAAACCCAGATGTCTGTTTTCATTTTGTAACCCTATGATAACCTTGAAACAAATGTTTTTTTCTGTGGGCCACTGTTTCCAGTGCCAAAGAATTAAATATTCCTAGTTAATTTCACAGGATGTCTAGGCAAGTGGTTTTTTTTGTTTTAAGTTCAGTAAAAAAAATACCATTTTCTCTACTGGAGTCTTACTGAAAGTATTAAAAATGTTTTTGTGTTCTTTCCTTATCTGGCATGTTTGATAAAGACCGCTTTTTAAGACTTGCTGATGAAGTTATCATCCTCTTCTGAGGGTTTTGTTTTGGTTTTGGTTTGTTTTGTTTTGTTTTTTTTTTCTGGATGAGGTTCCTGTTTTGTGTGGTGTCTGTTTTGTGTTATGTTTTAGTAGTGTCCAAGGCCTATTTCAGATAAACCAGGAACAGCGACTTCCTTCATTTAGGAAGGCTACACACAAATTATACTTTACATTCTTCTGAGTTCAATGTGCCTGTACAAAATGTTCTATAAATGTAATTGCTCTTTAACTTATTCCTTAGAACTTGACTGCAGATACTGGTGTTAAAGTAGACTTCTTGGTCAATATTTAAGGGGATTTTGCCTGGTGATAACTGGAGAATGATAAGCAGTAGCAAAGATTTTTATTACATGTAACACTTGTTGAGTTTGGAAGCAAACTCTGAAGGAACCGTAATGTTTTTTGTTCCATGTTTGCTGACATCAGCACTCTCATTAAGGCTGATGTTTACTGATACCATTGGCAAAAAATATAAGGGAAGGAGAAAAGCCAAAGGGGCTGCCCTCCTGCAGCAGTAGCCTTTGAGAAAGATGCACTGGGAAAGTTTGTGAATGCCAGCATCTGTACAAGCAGTGCATTTTGCTTGCATAGCCAGTCTCCTGTTGACTCGATTATGGGGAGCAATAGCAAAAGAGTAATGTCACTGATTAGCAATGAGGCTGATGTTACTTAATGTCTTGAGCAGGAGTATGATTTGTCTTGAAATACAAAAATCCTGGAAAGCAGCTTATAAATTATGCCCACAGATTCACTGAAACTGTCATCTTTCTCTATTCTAAAACCCATGAGTGTTTATTATGTATTATTCTCCTAGTTCATGGTTAAAAATGGTGTTTACACTTCAGTGAAATGTTATTATCAAGACCTGGATGGATGGTGGGATGTCTTTATTACAAAACTAAGAGCATTGTTGTCTGTACTGGGGTATCTAAGCTGTAATGTCATGTCGATTAATGTATGAAAAGTTGGACTGGTGGAACAATGCATAGCAAGTAGAAACAGTAAAATATATTTAAGAAGAGACAGGCAACTGGACGACTTTAGGGGTGCATATCCTAGCTCACCAGACTGCTATGGTGAACATCTAGTAGAGAGCATTGTCTTCTGTAGGTTTTCAGAATGGCTCTGTAGTCAAACACATTTTCACATTTATGATGTTTCCTGAAGTTAGAAAACAACATATTGCCGTATTCTAAGCAATAATGAATAACAGTCTACATAAGTTAAAGGGTTCTTTGATTTTATATTCCTGGCAAAAAGAAAAAAAAAAAAAAAAAGTGATTATATGTTTTTAAAAAGCAGAAGAGAACACTTACTATATGGAACTGTCATGGAGATATAATCTGCTTCTACCTTCGTTAAAACTCAGGCTAAACTCTACGTGCCTTCAGCTTGAAAGGGACCATTTTGTTTTGTTTTGTTTCTGATGTTTTATTTGGGGGTTTGCTTTGCTTTGTTTTTTTTTTTGGGGGGGGGGAGTTGGTTGGGGGGGTTTTTTTTTTTTGGTTGGTTTTTTTTTGGTTGTTGTTTTTTGTTTTGTTTTTTTTTTTTTTTAAATCTCTTGAAAATCTTGATTGGTTCACGGGTGTATTTTGCAGTTCATAGAATCTACTGAAATCAGAGATGGTTATTTAACCCTATGACAGATGGAGCCGGGATGTCTGTATCATCAAAGAGAGGAAAAATGAAATGTGAGTTAGCACAGAAGTCAGTAAATATGAGAGTAATTGGAGTGGGCATGCTGAGAGGGTAAGGAAGGATACATTGCCATCACTCTTTTTTTTTCAGCCATCAGCTTTGAAGCCAGCTACTGGTCTGTGGAAGTGACCTCTCCAGCCTAAGCTCAAGAGGTTAGAGGGTTATAAAAACGCACAGCTCTATATAAACCTTTCAAGGGGCACCTATCTGGAGTATTTTTCATGATGACAAGACAGATGTGCTTCTTGCAGAGGAAGAACTAGATGATCTGAATTTGTCTTTACTTCTGAAGGTATTCTACAGCTCGATCTTGGTTGCAAGCTGGAGTTTTCAATATACTTTGAGTGTTTCCTCTTTCTCCTGTTATTAAGTACAGTCAGCTGGTTAGTAAAAAAGAGTGGATGAAATATATCATTAAATTCTGCATCTTTGAAACTCTGAATGTTACTCATTATTGGAAACATGAGGCAGTTAAGACTGTCAGGTTATAATATCCTTTTAACTACTGGAGATGGAGTTTAAGACTACCTACTTACTCTGTAATACTCCCATTGCAAACCTATTCCAGAACCATGTTTGTGTGGTAGTCTTAGGCAGTTTCAGTTTCCAGACTAAGTGATTTTTGTAAGCCATTAAGTCAGCATTATCCTTTAGCTTAAATGAATTGTCTTTCTAGGATTTATTGCTGCAAACTGTTTTTTTAATGCTCGGAGCTTTTGTTTTGTTAGATACATCAAACCAGGCAGATTCTTTCGTTTTTCTTGCAAAGTTGAGAATTGGTTTTGAGTCTGTCTAGGCAAGAAAACTGGGCTAAGATAAAGAACAGTGATGAGTTAGAGCAGGAACTAGAACAAGCTGAATGAGATGTACTGGGAACTGTCTTGTGGGTAGTTAGTAAAGGCTCATCCACTCAACCTTCCCTCTTTCAGGTGTCTGGAATAGACAGAAGATTGTGAGTCTTTCCATTACATGGATGTCAGTAACTATCCGTGAAACCTCCTGGTAGAGTGTGTTTCTCTTTCATGGAGCTCAACAACCTCCAATTGTCCTCAGTTAGACTTAGTGCAAAAGATGATAGTGTACTGAATCTAAAAATCACTGTTGATGGTCCCTGTGAAATATGTGATACTGGATAGTGGAATTCGGAGTTGGGTGGGCTTCAGTTGCTTTCTCAACTTTTAGTATAGGAATTTTATGCATTGATTATACTGAGAAAAGAAGGTGGGTGTGGGAAGTTGAAAAATCAAGTGGCCAGGAGCTAAGGAAATGTCAGACTTCTGGATTTTGAGCGTGAACACACAGCATAATTTGGCCTTCAGTTATAGGACTACGATAGGGATTTAGGAGGAAAGGGGTTGTCTTTTTTCTCTCTTCTCAAATGGCAATGGTTTGCAGAGTTGGACAGAACGTGCTAGATTTCATTTTCCCCTGAAAAAAAAATGATATTAGAGGACAAGTGAATTGTAGCTCTTTTTTGGAACAATTGTTGGTCTGTGTTTGTACCTTTGAATATTTTTGTGTAAATAGAACTTGAGAAGCATAAGATGGTAGCTGGTATTTCTTAATCAAATTGCCAAAGCTTATATTTGATGGGTCACATTTTAACCTGGTTTTCCAGTTTCTCAGTTTAAGTTGTCTGCTTCCAGATATCTTCAGGTTGTTGGGAAATTGGTTTAATGTTTCTTTGGAGAGCACAGGGGATCTGCGGAATGCTGGTCATGGGTGTTGCATCAAAGATGTGGTGTGCACCATCACCATCTTCTCCTGGAGACATGCTTTACAGTTGGCTGCACCTTTCCAGTTAGAGCAAGTTCGCTGGCTCGCCTGCCTTTGCGTACAAAAGCTGTGTGAACAGATGGCTATGTTTGTGGAGAACGAGTAGGCAAATTGCCTAAAGAGATCTGTAAAGGAGGAAGAAGATTCTGGCAGCAGGTGAGAGGTTAGGCTACCTGGAAATACTTGCTAAGGAAAAGGTTTTTCCCTCCCTATACTGGCACGTAAAACATAGGCAGTGGCTGTATGCTGTCCCTGTCCGCATCCTCTGTCACCCCTGTCTAAGCCTGCGTTTAGGGGATGGGTCCCCTCCCAGGCCTCTGCCCTCTGGGTGTGAGGTCTAGAGGCGCTAACAGTGGCTCAGTCAACAGGCAGGCTGGCTGTCCTGCAGCTCAGTTAGCTCATGAGTATTGCCTAAAATCACAGATTACACGTTTAATTAAAATCTATTACTGCTTCAAGAGCTATTTAATAAAAGAAGGTGGGGGGAAGAATCAGCTGGAAGGCTTGGTTAACTACATGGCTTTCATATAGATAGCCTTGCTCATGATGAGCAGAAAAAGTAGCTCCCCTTCAGGTAGAGCTTGAGGGTTTTATTTTTCTTTTCAGCTGTCAGTCTTGAACCTTTAAAGTTAGCCTGAAAGAATGTGTTTATTTTTCTTGTAGAACTTGAAATTTCCTGTACTAAACAAAACATATTGAACTCGAGGCCACTTCACATTGTGAACTTCTTGAATTATCAGCAGAGAAGTATGAAAGATCTCCATTCCTGTCCTGATAACAGTGATAGATGTGAGAGACCCTTCAGAAATTCCCGTTATCTATCTTGCCGTTTTTGTCAAAGAAGCAGTGCCCCAGGTCAATCCTGGAAGTTAAGAACAAAGCAAAAAGCAATTAACTATTTATTACTTGTGCTTGAAAAAATAATTTGCAAATTTTTTTGCAGAAGAAAAATGTATTTGGAAACAGTGCTCAGAATACAAGACTAGTTGCCATGTATTATATTTACTATTTTGAGTGAGGGAAATGAAGGGGAATAAAAACTTTTGTGTGTGTGTGTTTGTGTGTGTGTGTGTGTATATGTCTGTATGAATGTAGTTATTTTACAGGAAGATTGATTGCCATGTGATCTTCCATGAATCATCATAGCTTAATAAAAATAAAATGAAATAAATGAGGAGTTTCACTGCCAGAAAAGCAGGGAAGTGATGAACTGGCTATTGAATTTTTAGTTTGAAGTGAAAGATTTATTAAGAAATACCTGGTGTATCTTTTTAGTTCTGTGCAAAGTTGTTGGTTTTATACCCACAGTAATAGCATTTTGCAAAAGGCTAAAAATCCAGCCAAGTAATGCTCAAGCTGACAAGGTGCCTATGCATGACAGCAGTAGCACTACCGAACTCTTCTCATGAATTTTCCTCTATCCGTACCATGCCTTAAGCCACTTGTTTTTTCTGGTGTTCAGTGTATCTGCAGAATTTACTCCCAACATTTATTTTATTTCAGTTTCAAATAAGAGTCTTTGAACTGAAGAATAAGTAGCAGCATCTGTTTAACATCATTCATGCTATAATTTCCATTTCATGCACCTTTCAAAGGATCCATATGTCAGGAAAGCACAAATTATATTAAGACCAATCAAGTAACACATAGGTGTGCTGAGCACCTTAAAAAGCTAGAAGTGCTTGTAAAGGAAATGTACCCTTTAAGTGATTTGCTGCTGTTTGGTATGTTTACCTATTGCCCCTTTCAAGATCATTTCTTTATCTCTGTTAAATGTATTTTATCACAGCTAACCACTACAAAAATTGGAGTTTTATGAAAATGAGATAGGAGATCTGGCTTTCAAGGATCAGGTGAGACCACACCTTTTGAATTTAAAGAGCTAATAACTCACACAAGGGATACACTGATAGAAGGCAAGCATGCAAAGACATGTTTAGGTTTAAGGGTATGGATGGTGTTTGAACTTTAAACATTTCCCACCCCCTGAGCTGGATACAATGTCTATTTAACCAAAATGTTGTAAAGTAAGACTAAAGATAACCAAATGAATTAATTCTACTCCATAGGATCATAGAAATATTTTGGTTGGAAAAGACTTTTAAGGTTATAGAGTCTGTTAACCTATCACTGCCAAGTCCACCGCTAAACCATGTTCCTGAGCGCCGCATCTACCCATCTTTTAAATACCCCCAGGGATGGTGACTCCACCACTTCCCTGGGCAGCCTGTTCCAGGGCCTGACAACCTTTTCAGCAGAAATGTTTCCTAATATCCAGTTGAAACCTCCCCTGGCACAACTTGAGGCCGTTTCCTCTCTTCCTGTCACTTGTTACTTGGGAGAAGAGACGGACACCCACCTTGCTACAACCTCCTTTTGGGTAGTTGTAGAGAGCGATAAGGCCTCCCCAAAGCCTCCTTTTCTCCAGGCTGAACAACCCCAGTTCCCTCATCCGCTCACAGGACTTGAGCTCTAGACCCTTCACGTTTCAGCCTTCATGTTTCAACCCAGCAGACAGTTTTTGCAATGGCTGGGGAGACCAGCCACTCTGCAGCGATAGCTGGCCCCTGCCTGACATGCCAGAGGAAGAGCATGAATAAAGACAGTGTCTGAGTTGAGTGACTTTAGAACCCTTTAGCTTGCTGTGGACAGTGCAGGCTTATCTTCAACTATTACCTGGCAGGTTTAATTGCCTATTGTAATGGCATTCTCTCACTTCCCTGCCCCCCTCATTACTCTACTTACTACAGTCCTCTTCTATGATCATCTTGAAGGCCAGACTTCTATTGATAAATAAAGGAGCTCAAATGGAGCTACTCAGAGATGCAGGTAAAAACATCAATGTTATTCTGGTCCTACAAGACTGTGTTTGAATTCATATTTCCAGTGTGGGAAGAGATCTCATTCGAGAGCCTGATGTGGATTAGTGCTGTGGATTTGCCCTGGAAGAGGAGAGAGGCTCAGTGTCTTGCAGTGTCTGAGGGTGCTTTGCCAAACATTCGGACTGTGTAGTGTAACAGCCCCCACTAATATGTATTTATTTCACATTTGGTAACTGTGAAGGGAGAAAAAAGCACCCTGGACTCATAAAACTTCAATAGCTTTAGCAGCACAAAAAAAGTTAGGAGAATTTAAATTTCTGAAACACTGCTACCCCTTCTGAAGCTCTACCCTTGTAATAAAGATTACTCTGTTGGGGAATCCTGGATATTGCATTCATGGATCTTTAAGTCAGTTAGGCTTTGCTGGTGCCAAACTCTTCCTGAAAGTGAAATAAGTCCTTTTTTTTCTTAGGTATATCATAGAGGTCTGTCATTCTCATCTCCCAGAGACTTGCAAGAACACCTTTCCCTGCTAACACAAAATTTTGACTTCCTAGAGCTTTCATTTGTTTGGGCGTAGCTGAATCAAAAACCTTCTGCATATAGTACAGTGGTTGTCATGCTGAGGGGAGGGTGCCTGGGAAGGGGGAGGGCAGCTTCCTTGGGTGCAACGCGCTGTAGAGGACACCTTCATAGAGCTCCCGTTAATCTGGGCAGCACATGCAAACTGTGATTGCAACCATCAGACAAATCCCTTGGATACTGTTGTGGCATGCATGACATTACATAAATACACCACTAATAAATTGGGTGTGGGAGTAAGAGCTGTGCAGAATACACTTCTGATTTCAAGGGGAGGGAGGGGGCATGGGTATGGGTTATTTGACATAGAAGCAAGGTGCTAATGAGGTGCTAAAATCTCCATAGGTTCTACCCCTTCTTTCTACTAGAAAATTCATGCCTGTGGCAATAATTTGAGAGATCCTGGGATCTTAGCCTAAAAGTGAGCTGCCTTTTCCTGCTTCTCTCATTGCTGACTGTGTTTGTGTGCCCTTTGCCATAAGGGGGGTGGGATGTCCTGCTGTGTCTTAGATCTTTTCATAAATTTGCTTCATATTTGGATGTTTTCAAAGCGTTTTGCTACTTTTGCAACTTTCTCATAACTCGGTCGTTAATTCCTCTTCAGCTGTGCTTATATGGATAACCAGTTTCTTAATACACCCATAGAAAAGGCTGAGTTTATATCTTTTGAGTTGATCGCTGACCCCTTTTTTTCCCTTAGGGTTAATCCGGTTCTTTAATCGGTTGCCAGAGGATGTTTTAGGCACTCAATGTGCCAATTTTTAATAACACCCTGTGTTCTTTACTTGCGACAGCAAGTATGCCTATCTTTATTAGTCATGAAAAAGTTAGAAGCATCCTAGCATTTAATTCCTACTAATACACATCCTGGCCCTCCACCTTATTGCAGCACTCGGAGCGTGCATATTCAGCCTAAATACTGTGCAAGCTTCAAAGACACTAAGACTCCTGTATAGTAGCGTAGTTATTACCAAAACCTATCTAGAAATATGAGTAGTTTTGGTAGCACTGTAAACATAACAAAATTCATATACCAATATTTACTTTAGTGTTGTTTAAATCCTCTTCTCTGCAGACTCCTGTGCTGTTGTTCCTATATTGTCTGGACATTCCTCCACAAACAAGAGGAGAGGCAAGCAAAAGGATTTGTATCAAAAAAGCAAGGAGCCTACACCGCTGTATCTTTGCTCCAACATGAGCAATAATGCAGTGTGAGTTGCAACATGGAATTTATCCATGCTCCTTTCTGTCGGTATTATGCAGTTACGAATATCAATTGATTTTCAATTCTTTAAGTAATAAGTTGAAAAATGTCTTTGGCTTTATTAAAAATAAGACACAGTCTTGTCTTTTTATTCTTTTGCTTGGTTTTGGGGGGTGAAAAGAACATGCATTGCTGATCAAAAAAAGAGGTTAAGGTCAAAGTCTTGGGCATGAAGGGTAGCAGTCAAAAGCAAACAGCCTCTGCACTGTGGTCAAAAGAGCTTACAGCTCAGCTTTTAGGTGCCACTGTGCAGAGGAGTAATGGTTTAAATAGAAAAAGAATTTGTAATAAAAGTACTAGAGAGTGTAAAGGAATCCATGTAGTCAGCAGTGACATAGCACTTGCACGTTGCTGGTACTAAGCGTGTTTTAAGGTCAGGGAGTACATTTTCTTGTTTGCTCTGTTCTGGTTGCAGAAATTCCTAGTTTAGTTTTTTTATTTACTCCTGCTAGTGCCACTTGTGAGATCTGTAATGCAGCTTGCTCCTTTTTCTTCCTTGCTTTGAATTAGTCTGTGCTATAAAAATTTCAAGGTAAAGACAGCAGCATGTTGTCCCTGTACAGCCACAGAAGGTGCTTTCCAACTTGGGACAAAAGTTGGTGTCCATGACTCACCATTACTTTTGAAAATGAAGAGATATGGCCAGGTGCTTGAACAGTCTGCTGCAGTTTGGTTCTTTTTTTTTTCATTTTGCTAAATGTAGGAGCTTTAGCAGAGTGTCCACCAGGACTTTGACCCCGCTGTGCACCCACCTCCTACTGCTATGGCTTCATTTAATATTTGTTACTTCACTCTTTTCTAAAATGCCAGCACTGTAATGTTATTTTATGTAGTTTTCTGACCTCATACTGGAAAAGTCTATTAATCTCCTGGTTGTTATTATGCCCTGCCAGCTGCTAACTCACAGCAATTTAGGATATTGCTAAACCCTGCTGCTTTACACTCCCTCTGGAGTCTTTTGTCTTCTTGTTGACCACTTTCTCAAATGGTGCTGGCTTCTTTCCCACTCCTCCCTGTCATCAATCCTTATGATTCTTATTGCTAGTAGCGTAGGTATATTTTGACTTTTTAAAAAGAACAATTGCTACTCTTACACTGGAAGTTAATATTTGAAAATCTGTAAAGCATCTGTAGTCCGTGTAATGCTTTTGTGTTGATTTTGTAATTCAGTTTCCACTGTGATATGCAGCAGCACCTTGACGTGCTGGGGATTCCACGGCTGGGTGCATAAAGCAGTGTCTCTGACAGTTCATCAGCAAGGAGACGCCTTATTTCTATATTCTTACAAGATCTTCCTGACAGATTTTCAATACCCACTAATTAAGCAGCTAAACTTTTACTGACCATTGTATGGGAGTGATGAAAGAGTAGCCCAAGATGCGGGCAAAGAAAGAGGAGCTCCCGGAGCTGTGGAAACAGTTTCACTGTCTTGCTCTCTTTAGGGTCTGCAGTTTGACTGCATGTGCTGATGAAACCCAGCACTGATGTGAGCGATCCCAGTTGGGATGTGTCTGTTCGTGGTACCCTCCTTCTGGCATGAAAAGATCTGATCATATTTTTCTTTCTCTGTTCTGTTTGTGGGAGCTGGGATGTGCCTGTTTTCCAGCCACTTGGGGTTTTCTGCTTTTTGATAATTTGTGGTATGGGGGCTTTTTTAACATGAAGATACTCAACTAATGCTAATTGCTTTGGGCAAGGTACAGCATTTTTGGTGTCAGAGGGGGGAATGGCCAAGGAAAGATTCTCTTGGTGTACAGTATGTCTGTCACCTGTGGTGAAGACTTGATTATTTTCCAGGCATTCTGAGGTACATTTTGCTGTGCAGGGGCAATCTCAAGGAGGATTAATATAATCCTTCATACAGGTGGGTATGGGTAGACACTGTATCAGTAGCATACGTGAGAGCCCGTCATGGTGGCAGCCCCCTTTCCCGTGAGGCTGAGGTCGAGGCGACCATCAGGTGGGGGGGTATGGGCGGCCGACAGAGCCGCTGCTGGGTGAGGAGAAAGGGCTGGAGCCAGGCTTCTTGTGATGGAAGTGCTTGGGCATATGGCCACGGAACGTGTCATACGTTTTTCCTCCCCTGCATGCCACTCTGGGCTCTGGCCACAGTGGTGAGCATTTTGGATGCTGATGGCTGAGAGATGGAGGACTCACCCTCAGCCCAGACTGGGACGTGGCAGGAGCTTT
Organism: Podiceps cristatus; assembly: GCA_000699545.1. NCBI lineage: Eukaryota > Metazoa > Chordata > Aves > Podicipediformes > Podicipedidae > Podiceps > Podiceps cristatus. Next base: position 17,484 of record KL285313.1, read on the forward strand.
TGGTCAGGATCTGACCCCTACCCCTTTCTGGGCAATATCTGTATATGCCCATTTTCACTTTTGGTACTTAAACTCATGCAGTGGCCTGAGACACGGAGCCTTGGAGCCTCTTCTGTTCTTGCTTTCTGCCTGTTCCCTGTAGGGATTTTCAGACTAGTCCTTTGGTCTAATACTGCTTGGATGCTTTAGAAGGAAATCCTACATGGAAAACTCTGATTTTTCTCACGGCCTTTGTGACCTTTCAGGTTATTTCATCTTAAACCAGTCTTCTGTATTCTGACGGCTCCCTTGCCCAGCCCTGTTATTGTCCATCACTTAGTGCTAACCCTACTCCATACCTACCTTCCTTCTCACGCTCTCATAACCAGCTTAATGAATTTTAGAAAAAACAAAAAATTTCTTAAACACTCTGATAATTTTATCCAGTTTTCATCTCATGACTTTCTCTTTGTTTTTCCTCTTTAAAGCCTTTTGCAATGATAGAGGTGATCATACGAAGAAATTCTCTTTACTTGCAACGGCCTTCTTTTTCCCAAATCTTACTGAACTGCTCAAATATTATTCCCCAGAACAATATAGCAATAAATCTCTGACTTCAGCACCTACCAGGCAAAAATCTCACTGTACTTGAATGTAATAAAAAAAGTCCCTGTGTGACAGGTCGGTGTTTTTTTTTCCTGGCAGGGCCTGGAAGCAGGTAAACAGGAAGCAGGGGCTGACTTTCTTGGGCAATGTGAAATGAAGCTGCTGGGTTGCACGTGAGAGTAAAGTCTGTAGTCTTTCAAGTTTCATTTTTTACCCCAGCAGCCTTCTGAAGAGCATTGCTGGTTCAAGATGGGGACGTGGAGGGGCTGCAGCTCCAGGCTGTGGCTGGGAAGTGCCCTCGTTGAGTTGCATGTCTCCAACCAAAATGGCCTTTTCTTTACACCTACGAAGGGCCGCTCACTGGCCTCCATGAGCCTTGGTGGTCAGGACTAGGAGGGGAGAAAAATGATGTGCTGTATGGCAGAAATGCCCCTGCATTTAGGGACCAGTCAGGCAAGAGCTGCTGCGCTTAGCCTGTATGTACTTGGAAGAAACAAGGGCTACATGTTGGGCTTTGTGTAACCTGGGTCACGTCATCTGGCAAGTAAACAGCTGAGCTGAGTATTCAAGTTTTCTGCAACTCAGTCCTGCACTTTAATCGCTGTTCATCACCGTTCCTTTCATTACTGGCCAAATCTGTAGCTTAATTCCCTATTGCAGTATTTCTAGCTCAGTTTTAAGAACATTATTTTCCCCTGTGAGTGTGAATCAATGGCCTTGTAGAGGCTTTGAGGCTCTTGCTACAGTCATCTTAGAGCTTAAATGATTATCCTTGCCACTACAACTAGATATGTTTTTAAACATATATTGAGCAATGTGCCTGAGTCCTCCGCATACTGTGTGTCCTATATGTGGTATAATGCTGCTCCCCATAGTAACTCCAGAACAGTCTGGACAGCGTTTGTCTGAGCCACACTGAAAGCCCTTGGAAAAAAGCAGGTTCAGGAACATGTCTGCTCCATCTTTTTGCTCACCCTTGACTTGCTAGCAGCACTGTAGCTTCTTCTTGGATATCTTCTGAAGTATTTAAGCCTAGATGTCTTGTGAAGTCCTGGTGCTTTCCCTCATCGCCAAGATAATTCACAAAGGTGGATATGCAAATAAGACCCGATTAAGAATAGAGTAATGCCTGCTAATGCTTTATTTAATAGAAGTCTTAAAGGATCAGCAACTATTTCCAGTACAGTGAGGCTCTTGTGGCTTTAAGTTAAGAAAACAGTGCGTAATGAGAGTTTTGCTCACTGAAAATTTAATTTTAATATGATTATCTCACAGAGACTTATTGTAATTAAAATTTAGTATTTTTTAAATTCAAAATCATTTTGCAATTAATAGCATTGACTTCTACATACGTGCAGGTTAAATGAAGGGGAAAAGTGCCATAACCAGTGGAAAGAAATTGAAAAAAAAAGCATGACTCCTTTAGAGGGAGAAACAGTAACTGTTGTGCTTGCAGAAACTCACTGGGAAAGTGCTTGTTTGGCAACCTACAGCTGAAGGCAGGCTGCAGCTCACAAGGTTAGAGAGCTTGTACAGTCACTGGATATTTGAGAAACTGGCACTGATCCATTTGCTGAAAGATTTTACAGATGTGAGTTAGGCAGGACTGTTGTTTTAGGCATCCAGTGTGAAGCAGGAAATGACCTGTATGGAGCAGGCAGTTAACAAAGAAAGATGCGAGCGAGTTGTACCTCTCCAGGATGGCAGAAGGGATGTCATTCTGAAAGTTAACCTTATATCGTTCAAGTTTAGCCGATCAGCACATCTGGCATTTGCATAAGATACAGCTGAATTCTAGCTAAAATCCTTTGGAAGTTGTCGTAAGTGTAACTTTAAGCTGGCTAGGAAAAACTGGACTACGTCGTAGCATTTTGATGATACAGAAGTCTTTCTACAGAGACAGAGATGTGATATGTCTGCATGTATTTTATTGTACTCATGGTGTAGACTACTAGTCTTTGACTAGGCTTGACACAACTTTTCCAAACCAAAAATATTGTTGCAAAATATATGTATAAATGCTTCAGGATGGAACAGAGAAAATACATTTTGTATGTGTAGCAACTTACATAAAATGGGTTAAAATAGCCTTAAGCAAAGGTAGATCCAATATTAAATTAATCACTGCCACTTAGAAATTCTTAATTGTTATGTTATGCTGTAAGGTACATAGAGATGATGGAGGTAATTTGTGTTAATGAGTGCAGTGTGCACTTTTTTGATGACTAAAGTGGGCTATAACCCATTTGATAAGCAGTAACTAGCTAAAGACACCAATAGATGGAAGAAAGTTTGTATTCTGACAGAAAGGCAGAGCATAAACAAAGCAAAGACCACCATGTTGAGTCACCATCCCCGGAGGTATTTAAGATGTGTAGCCGTGGCGCTTAGGGATATCTAGTTGAAGATGTCCCTGCTCATTGCAGGGGGGTGGGACTAGATGACCTTTAAAGGTCCCTTCCAACCCAAACTGTTCTATGATTCTATGATTTAGTGGTGGTCTTGGTAGTGTTAGGTTTATGCCTGGACTCAATGATCTTAAGGGTCCTTTCCAACCTTAGTGATTCTATGATTCTGTTATTGCAAGGGAGGTGTGTGTCTCTGTTCAGAGTAAAAGAATATGGGGAAATTCAGTGTAAGTGATTAACATAACATAAAACAATCCTCTGAAAGGCGATTTATGTCATGTCAGAGGTATCCCTAACCTGGATTTCATGCTGATGTTCATATGGCACAGTTTAAATACAAAATGTGTTTTACTCATGTGCTTTCTGTGACTATTTTGAAACATTTGTTTTAGGTCACGTTGAAGTAAAAATGGTGGTTTGCTATAGGCTTTTTTACTGTTTTACATTTCATCTCAGATGGCAAATCTTCCTTTAACCAGTTGACACCAGTAGAAGTGATCTGCTCCAGAAGACCAGATGAGATGGTAGAATCTCTGTCATTGTTGCATCCAGAGCACAACATGGCTAGATCTTACTTTTGTTCATCAATAGTTTGCTAATAAGAAAAGCTACTGGTAGTGAGAGCATCAAGGCCATAATAGCTGTTATCTGACGTGGAGTCCATAAAGTGATCTCAGTTGCTTTAGCAAACTGAGAAATTTGCTGAGTTTGCTGGTCTGACAGAGTCTTCAGTGCAATCCTTTCATGTTCTCTCATGTTGCAGCATTGAAGCTGAAGGAGCTCTACAATCATCATGTAAATTTTGCTTGCTTTTTTTTAATTATTATTATAAGAAAGATTGAAGTGATCTAAGTTAAAATTCCTATTTAAAATCTATACAATTTAGAATACTAATTTGCAAAATGGGAAGGCTAAATGATTTCCTGTTAAGCAGGTAGCAAGTTTTACGCCTTTTGATTCAGTGGTCCAAAGTAAAGAAGGTATCTGTTACTCCACCTGCGTGAATTTAATGGATTTAACAAATGTACCTTCAACAGTCGGCCACACTCTCTGTACAAGCTTCATGGGTGCTTCCAGACTTCAGTAAGTGCTTTTCTAGACAACCTTACGGGCTGCTTGCTCCTGCTGCGAGGCTTCACTTGGCTGAAGTGTGTCTGTGCTCACAAGCTTTGTGCCCCAGTTATCGCTTCGTTGCTGGGCCTTTGCTCCCAAATTTCATTTGTTTCGCTAGATGTAGGGTCCCAGATGGTCAGGATCTGCACACCATGGTGGCAGCTGCCAGAGCTTGGCTTATTATCAGTGCTCTTACCCACACTGTGTATTTTCAGAATAATGGCAGTCAATTAGTTATAGATAAGTCTTGTTAAATAGCTTGAGGAAATGTATCCTGTGTGGCTTTAACTCAGAAACCATAATGATAAGTTTCTTTTATGAGCACTGTAGAAGTATGCTATGAGGACAGCAATAAATTAAACTTTGTTAGCTTAAAATTTACTTTTATTAGTCATTAATTTTTATTAACTTCTTTTATGCATTTACTGCAGGAAAAATGTGGTTCGAATGTGTTATGAGCAATTTAAACAGTATTGTTAGTACAGAATTGTTAAGTAGTCTGAATTCATCAAGATCCTATCTTGGCTGAAATATGTGGGGTGTTTTGGGGTTTGGTTTTTTTTTTTTTTTTTTCTCTACACATTTTCAGATGTGACTTGCTTTTAATTCTTAGAAGCAATTGGAGCCTATGGTAGCAAATGTTTTCCAACTGTATGAAAGAACTAACAACACACTTGTGTCTTTTGTATCTTGTGGGATTCCATCCACATCAAGGGACCCTCTTTGTCACCATAGTTTCATATCTCTGAAGTTCAAAGGAAAATGCAGTTAATCAAATCCCAGACCCCTGACATAGAGCTGCTGTGTTTGATTTCCATCAGTATTCATGGGTATGTCATTTCAGTGGCATAGTGTCTCTTACAGCTATTGCATGTTTCCCCAATACTCAGTAACTGCAATGCCACTGAAGGTCAGCAGATGAACTTTCACAGATGTTCCCTAAATCAGGAAAATGTATAAGGGAAAGGATTTTGCTCACTGGAATTGGAATTGCAAGAATATATTGAATTAATTATACCTTATTTTATAACCTTAATTATAAGATTTGTTTTTTTATTAATTTTTATTGAGACATTAATGGCTATGGTTTTGTAGAGACAGGCAAAGTGGTTTTAGAAGCCAGAAGTTGATGCCCTCTTGGGCAGTAAGCCTATGGCCCCATGGTTGGGATGCAGGAACTGGCCTTAGCTGTTGGGCTAGATATAAATGACAGACTCCCTGTGTATTTTCAGTTTCCTCTTAAGTATTATAGCAGGTTCTTACAGTTATAAAATGGTGCAAAATCCAACATGAGCATTTTAAAAAAGTGTTACTGAGCTCAAGAATATAATACTCAAATAAGCATACACAGAAGTATATTTTTTCTGATTCAAAACTCTGTTCCCTGTGTTTGCTGTATTATAGACCATATATGCATTTACTGGTTTTATTCATGTGTATCTTCCTCTCTGGACTCATGGTTTTGTGCTCAAGAACTTCTGATTCAGTCTTTCTTTCTTTTCTTTTCTTTTTTTTTTTTTTTTCTTTACCTCCTTGTGAATTTGCTTCTAACATGTCATTCCACATATGCATAACAGCACGTCTGAAATTCCTGGAGTGATTGGAGGATTAAGCCATGGCCCACATAAACAAACATGCTGCTTCTTCAGTCTCATGGCTATAAGTCATTTTGTCAGTTGTCTTATCTGCTATCTGAACTGACTTGCTTTATAGCATATGTTGCCAGAATAAGGACTGATATTCATGACCAGAAATTGAAGCTGACAGAGTTTGTAAAGAAACAGCAACACAAACCAGTATAAGCTGCTATAATTTGCTGTATTTGTCAATACTGCATTTGAAAGAAATACTTTGCAGCCTGGTGACATGGATGATAAATGACTGTTTGCCGCATTGTACCACACAATCTCGATGAACTGACGCATCATTGGGAATTTGTATCCTCAGGGCAAGCTGCTAGGGAAAACAAAGTTGTTGAATGACAGTGCTCTAGACAGTCAAGTCTTCTCATATGTAATTTGAAGGTGTACTAAAAGTGCTGACAAAACCAAAATGATAAAGTGACTGCTGTGTCTTCAGTGGGTGTGTCTAGAAAGAGTTATTTCCAAGGGTGTCTGAAGGTGGGACTAATTACTGCTGTTACACTAACTGGTTTCATCATGGAAAGGCTAACGATAGGAATTCACAGCCAAGTCATTTGAAGTCATTACTGCAAACAGGAGATAGCCTATATTAAGAAGCTTCAATGAGTAATGATACAGAGCTGTTGGAAACCAGCAACAGTCCACCTGATCTTCTGGCTCCTCTTTAGCAATGAGACATACTTGGTGCAAGGTTGATTTTGTTGGCACTTATTAGCAGACATTTTTTTTTCAGTGCATTAATTTTGTTTATTAATATTTTTATTAATATTGCCAGAATTATTGTAATTCTGGTGTAGCCAGGATTTTCTTGATTTACTGCCATTGACTTTCAAGCTCAGAAGTTCCACAGTGACTTGAAAGTTTTCTACCTATGCTGAGAAAATGTTAGTAGACAGGTCTTTTGGGGAGATTGAGGGTGTGTGCCTCAGGGTAACAGAGGGAGTTCATCTTCTGCTGTGGCTACCAGCTCTGAAGATTAACCTGAGATAGTGCAAAGTTGCTAAAGATTTGACTTTGTGTTGCCTGTATGATGCTTTGTTGAGAAAAGCAGTCCTTTCTCTGTTGTGAAGAATATTTTCTATAAACTTTGTAACTAAACAAAAAACTCTAGAAAATGTTAATCGCATCAGAGGGAAATTGAAAGCCTTTTTTTCCCGTCTTCTGATTTAGTAAAAATACAAGAGTTTTGACTAGACATTTTATGGGCTCTCCCAAAATGTATAGCTGATTAGCTCTTTGAACCACAGGGTCAAAACCTGCCTGCAGCTACATTTTTTCCCCGTCTTTGCAATGCCTCCTGCAGCACTTCAGAACACGCAGCCCCCCTCAAAAAAACCCCTACCTCCTTGCTCTTGACTGGTGAAGTAATCATCGAACCTGTGTGTCTTTGTCTCTTGGGAAGATGGAGCACCTTCTCTAGTCAAAAAAGACAGACTCTAAATCTATCATGTCAACTTTAACTTTTATCAAAAGCAAACTTTAATAGAAAGCTGATGTTTTTACTGTAGGAAATACTGGAGCATACAGACCTTGAATAATGTTAGCACTTTCAGGGATAATAAATATATTAACACTTCTTCATTGCCATTCAAAACATACCTGCTCAGGCACATTGCAGCCTGTGAGCCCTAGAGCACCTTTCCTGGAGGATTAAGTATATTGAGTGTGGAGAGACGTTGGTAGCCGCTATTTTTTCCATTGAGTGTGTGTGTGTCTGCTTTCTCTTTCTTCCTTCATATTTCATTTGGATAAAGACAAAAAAAAATAAAATGTTCTAAAAAATTTGAGGAAACTTAAGGTTACTAAAAAACCCTAATAACTCCTTTCTGTTAAAAAATGGACTTTGAAATCTTCTGTCATGTATACCCACTTCATGTGAATGAATCTAGTGAAACAAGATTTCCCACATAGGAAATCTGTGCTTGTTTGGGTTACTTATTGAAATGTCTGAGAACTGTCTGAATGCAACTTTATCATGGTTTTTCAGGATAGAGTGTAACCTGGTGGAAGTTAATTTGCATCTTCTTTGGCTGTTCTCTATGCAGCGGTTGCTGAACTTCAAAGTAGTCTATGCCTTTTTGTAAGAAGCTGTAATCGTTTGGGAAATTAGGAATATTTTTTCTTAATTATTTATTTTGTCTCTGATTTTCATTAGCTAAGAGTGAATTGGGGGGGCGGGGGGGAATAGCCATACATACTATTAAAAAAAGGGAAAAGCTCTTACTAATTATTGTTGTAATTTATTGGAACTGAAGTCATAGTTAACACTGTTGGACTGGACAGTGTTCAAATGAAGAGCAAAAAAGATGGCTTCAGCTGTAGCTTGCAATTCAGGTATAAGCCAAATTACAAGAGGAAAAAAGATTGGAGCTCAATGAAATAGGTCATCACCATATCTAGGTATCTAAATAGATAGGCTAGATATCTAAATTCTGCTGTTTTTTAGCAAAATTGCTCTAATGTTGCAAAGGAGAGTTCTAAAGAGGGATTTAAAGAAAAACACAACAATGCAATGGGATTGAAGAGACTCTTCTGATGCAAAAAGAAAAGAGAAAGCACATCACCTGTCTGGAAATAGAGCAAACACGGAAATGAGACTGATGCCACACTTAGTTGGAAACATCTTGTCTGATACAAAACAGGTCTTTGTAATAAAGGTAGTTCACAAAGCCAAAGGAACAGGCTTGGAAAGTCATGTTCAGCCTGATGCTCAGTGAATATAAACAGCGAAAGGTTGAAATTACTGCTCTGTCATCTCCTTCCCCCTTCCCCCCAGCTTCCACAGCACACTGGGTGTGGATTTTGGCTGAAAGAGTCCAAATGGGAATGGGAATGAAAGAGAAAAAGGAGACAGAGGGATGGGAAGGGAGGAGAACATGGTAAAAATGAAGAAGATCGGTAAGAATTGTTACAATTATTTGGGGGAGGGGAAAAAAAAAAAGGTATGTGGGAAAAGTAGAGGAATCAAGGCACTTCCTGTATGTGTGCTGTAAGTTGAAAGCTGGAATAGTATATGTAAATGTGCTGTAAATAGAAGAAAGCAGATGAGAGAGAGAGTGCCTTGAGTTTCATATGAAAAGACTGAGAGTGAGGCCAGAGCCCCCATAGGTCAGAGAGTCTGTACATATTTTGGCACTTGTTGATGCTTCCAGAGTTTTAAGAGCTTGTGCTCTTGCAAACTGGCTTTCAGTCAACAAAAAAATTTTGTTTATACTTTTAAATATTATAAGTCCAGAAGATGCAATGAGTTTTAAAATTTTTTCAGCTTCAGAACCAAGAGTTTAAAAGCGGAGATCTGCCTAGAAAAGACTTCCTTCAAAGCTACATTATCGCCAACAGCTTCTACCCCGTCTCCCCACCTCACAAATATGCATAGATTTTAGGGTTTTTTTATTATCTGGCAACTCTTTACAGGTATAGAACTTCTCTTGGCTATCTTTTATTTTCCTATCATTTATCTTTCATCACCTAATGATGTAGCTTTACATCTTTGACTGTCTGAGACTTGCAAGAATCATTGCCAGAATCACATTGCTCCTTCCTGTTCAGATCCGTTTAAATTATTTCTTTTAGCACCTTGGAATTGCACGACTGGAATGTAGTTTGTGATGTCTAACATTCACCTGTCCTGTAAACCTCCAGAATCAGCATCTGATTGAACGAATAGTCCTTCCCCTTCTCCAGTCAGAAGATGGTGGCTGCGGTGAAACCAAATCAGAGGCTTGCTCCCAACCAGCCTCTGTTGTGAAGCACCCTCTTGTGTCATCACCAGGTTCACATACAGGGATGCTGAAGCAATCCATGAGGTCAGGCTGGTTGGCTGTTTGTTTGTTTGGTTGGGGTTTTTTTCCTATTTTCTTAGTAGCACCATTAGATACACATCTAGAAGTGAGGTAGAAGTAGTGGAGGAATGCATTTCTAACAGGAGAAAACAAATGCAACCTGAACAAAATCTCAGAGATGGTATCTCCCACCCACATACAGTACAATTAGTAGTCTATTTGAGCACCTAGGTATTCTGCAGAGTAATTGCTTTTTCTGATAGAGGTTGGTGAGCAGAAGTGTGAATTGCTAGTCATGAGATCAAATTAACCTTCAGGGTTTGGGGTTTTTTTTTGCTGAGTTATAGTTTCCATCCTTAAGGCATTAGAGTGCTTGTGATAAAACATCCAGTCATTCCCCATTCTTCTTGTTAGTACTTGGGAAATCTGTTCACCTTGCTTTAAAGTGAAATTTATCATAAATTTACTGGATTTTTTTTTTTTTTTTTACTAGTGTCATCAAACACTAAACATGCAGTAATTTCAAATAAGTACCTGGTGTGCAAAAAGAGCTTTCAGTGGGCTTAATTCCTTTTGATTATCTGGGCAAATTCAGAGTTGGATTTGTGTGAGCAGTTGTATATAGATGCAAGGTCTATAAAACACACGTGATGATGTGGAAGGCTCTCACTGAAAGTGGCAGCTGCTCTTTTAAGTGTACGGGTCGTTTGATTGTGTTGGTTGTCTTCAGAGATGTGGAGGTGAAGTACTACTTTTCATCTTCAGTGTGAATCAATGACCTTTGGGATTTTCTGTTTCCGCTGGAGCCAGCTGTTCAGGCATACCATCCCATGCACAGGCCTCAGGTCATCCCAAACCGGAAGCGGATTCCATAGTAATCAGAATGGTTTAGAAACTTCTCCCTTTACTTTGAAAGGAACTTAAAGTATCATTAGGAGAATAATAATCTGCTGCATAGAAATAAAGAGAAAAGGTGCTATAGCCAGAAGAGGGCTATAGAAGAGCACAGAGGGAAAATAGTCTTTTGATCCGTTTACTTATTTGACAGTATTTCTCATGTCATCTGTTTCACCATTTCCCCTGGAGTCAGACAGCTTCCTCTACTGTTTGCAGAATAAACATTTCTGCTTCCTATTGATCTGTGAAACACCTATATAATCACTTCCCCCCCCCCTTTTTTTTTTTAAAGAATAACAAGAAGGCTGAGAGATAGAAACATGATCGGAAGGCACTCTTGACACAAAACCCCTGCAGAATCCTTCTTGATTACTAACCCTTTAAGACAAAGATAACACTTATTCTGAGAGTTGTGTAACAAATAAAAAAAAATCAGAGCTATATATTTTTCTGAACTGTTTTGAAACTTCTCTTTTACTGTATAGTGGCTGTTGTCAGAGAGGCCTTTCTACAGCCTTTCTAGCAGGTCATGTAACCTTCCCTGCTTTATTTTGCACATTTGTGTCACAGCCATGGGATTACACGTTGGTTAGCATTGCTGTGCATCTGCCTCTTTTCTTTACAGTTCCCCACCCTCTATGGGGTTTCTACCAAATAATATCTTTGTTTGATATGTTAGCAGCTCTCTCCTTATACTTCCAGTTGATAGTGAGCAGTTTATCTTGAGGTTTGAGGCGGGATTTCAAAAAATGTCCTTAAAAGCTGGTTAAGCATCATGCTTCTATATGTTTGAGAGTTCCCTCTTTCCTAAAGAGTTTGCTGTTCTCTGTCTCAAGCATACTTTGAAGATAACTTTGTGGAACTGTAAGTCAGCATTTATAATATTTTCTTCACATAAATCGGTCTTCTGTGCTTGACAACATTTTCTTTCAGCCTTCAAATATCCCTGAATAGAGATACCTGTTGCCTAGTAAAGTTTTATCGCTTCATTAATTAATTTTGAATTCTCCTCATTTTTACCTGTTTTCTTTATCATAGAATCACAGAATAGTTAAGGCTGGAAGGGACCTCTAAAGCCCATCTAGTCCAACCCCCTGCCATGACCAGGGACATCTGCAACTAGATCAGGTTGCTCAGAGCCCCGACCAGCCTGGCCTTGAATGTTTCCCTGGATGGGGCTTCTACCACCTCTCTGGGCAACCTGTGCCAGTGCCTCACCACCCTCATTGTAAAACATTCCTTCTGTATATCTAGTCTGAATCTCCCCTCTTTTAGTTTACCCCTTGTCCTATCACAGGAGGCCCTGCTAAAAAGTTTTTCCCCATCTTTCTTATAGGCCCCCTTTAAATATGGAAAAGCCACAGTAAGGTCACTCCAGAGCCTTCTCCAGGCTGAACAAGCCCAACTCTCTCAGCCTGTTTTCCTAGGAGAGGTGCTCCAACCCTCGGATCATTATTGTGTCCCTCCTCTGGCCCCGCTCCAACAGGTCCATGTCCTTCTTGTGCTGAGGCTCCTGAGCTGGAGGCAGCACTGCAGGTGGGGTCTCACCAGAGCGGTGAGGTATGGGGTTTTTCTTACCTTTTCACTGTAACCTGTTTTATATTAGTCAGCTGGCTTATTTAGTTAAACCTTAGTCATTTAGAAACTGTTCCATTCATTTTAGTCTAAGTTACAACTGTAAGAGAAGGACAAATGAATAAATAACCTTCCTGAAATGCATTTTTCTTTGGGTAAGCATGTTTTTGAGCACTTAAATATGGAAATATATATCATATTCAGTACTTCTGTCTTTGTTTCTGCCCTAATCAGATAGTTAGATGGTGGGTGGTCTGGGTATAAAAATCACTTCCGTTCCTGAGCACAAGTGCCAGTAGTCATTATATTCAGGAGCATAGATTAGACCCAGTTTCATGGGTGAAAATGTCATACATAGCCAGTTTAGTGGATTTCTCTTTCATTTTAGTTTGTTTTAAATGTAATAGCTCAAATCTCAGTTCAACCAGAAAAGGACAAAAATTGCTACTTGAAATTACATTGCTTTTCTGGAGATGTTTAACCTTTGTAAGCTTTAGAGAGCAAATCCCAGAGTAAGACTTCAGCTAGAAAACTCTGTTCCATGGTACACTGGTTGGATATTATCTGAAAAGTTTATTTGTTTTGTTTGTTTTTACATATATGTGCTTTCAGACTTAATTAACCTACACCTTATTACAAGAGCAAAAGAACAAAATGTAATTTTCCTTGATATCATCAAAATCAAATAACTCTTGCAGCAAATGAAACATGATTACTCAAACGTCTTTAATCCACAGTTTTTGCTACAACTTGTTTTAGCTTCATGATGTAAGTCTGAGCTGGTCTCTTGTTCTTCCAGTGTTGGGTGTTGACACTTGTCTGTATTTTGCTTATACTTAATGAATTTAGCAATCCAGGAAAAAAAAAATGTTCCTTGAAACCCCTTTATTCTGCTACTCCCAGGAAGAAGAGCTTTGATTGTACAGAGATTCAAGTCTCTATTTTCTTCATGTTCACCAGATGTAATTCCTCACATTTTAAAGATACATGGGTTTAATTTACAAATTTTGATTCTGGTGGTTTTAAGGATAAAGCTAGGTAACTACAGGATGATAGATGCTGTTCTTAAGTTTGTGCACTCTTACTCTTTTAATATGTTAAATATTGCATTAAATTTAGATTTATCCACTCTTTATTGTTTTTTATTGGTGAAATACACACTGGATATGTAGCATTTTGAGAATTAAGATAATTAAAAATTACCATTGGAGGAGCATTAAAATGAATGAGAACTAAACAAGAAAACTCCCTCGCCTCTTACCTAAAGGTGCATATGTATTTTAAAGAGTTGAGGGGATCTGGAGCATATATGTGTGCATCTTATTAGATATAAAGTGTATTACAGATGCTGGCAGAGGAGCGCTAGCAGCACGTGCCAAGAGAGGTCAGTGTGGATGTCCCTTTTGTGGCCACTGCTGTGTGTCTTCCAAGGGCTGACTTCTGCAAGGATGAACTGTATCTCTCAAGGTACCAGAGCAGTCCTTGGCACAGACGTGGACCTGCCGAGATCCAGGGAGAGAGGTTGCCTGTCTCCACTTACCTGGACTGCCTGAAGCTCTCTGCCACTCCTCCGTGCTCAGGGCGGATGCCCCATCCACATCCACCGTAAGGTCTGGGGATAACGTGGAGAAGAGTGCTTAGTGAAGGAAGTCTTTGTGTAACACTCTCTGTAGGATGGGATGCCTCCAAGGTGGTCAGTTCCTTCTTGCTTCTAACCAAGGAGGCTGCACTGGGGCTTAGGGGAGTGTGTGTGCATTTCTTTATTGAAATACATCAAGATTTTTTTGATTGAAGCCTCACTATAGTATTTTAAATTGGATTTTTAGGCTGGAAATAGCGAAATCTTCAGTCATATTATTTTCTAAACCTTAAGAACAGAGCATCTTCAAACAGTTATGTAGTGTCAATCCGTTTGTCTTCTGCTTACTCTGGATATCACGTTTAGATATATTTAGATTTCTTCTACAAAGTTGTCTTCTTTGGAAAAGGTAGTTGTTTTCCATCTGGAAGAGATAAGGACTTTCATTTCAGGGGAGAAAAAAAGAAATGGGCAGAAAGGGAGGCTGTCATGCTGTCATCTTGCTGACAAAGGAGGACAGCGATGGAGTCGGCAAGTTTAGCGTCTGGCTCTGGGTAGGTAATTGAGTGCAAAAGTCGAGTTGGAGTCTCTTGATGAAATTTACTTAAGAAATCCTTTGCTGGCTCAGCTTCTACTTTAGTATTTTATAAGCAGCTTTCTGACTATAGATTTGAAATTCAATTTGCAGTCTCAAACTATTTTAAAAAGTGAACACGCAGCACACGTTACTTCATTTTGCAACTGCATACAGTAAAATGAATGGGTTGACAAAATTTTGCAAAGTTTAATTTGAATCTAAAAAGTTAGTTAAACAAGAGCGGAAACTAAACCGCATTAATTTTCACATTCCTAGTGTAACCTTGTTCACGTCTTAAAAGACTTTGATCAGCACAAGCGTGGCTGTGCAGTTGTGCAGGCAATCCATTAGAGGGCAATCTAATATTGCTCTGTTCGGAAAGAAGTCTTCAAGGAGGGGACCGAGAGGGGTGGGTAGACAACAGGTTCAACTTTGACAAGGTTATACTTAGTTTTCTGTTTGAAATTAAACTGTTTTAGTTGCAGAATGTATGTTAGCTCAGTAGTAGAAGAAGGAAAATGATTTATTTGTTCTTGTTATGGCATTTGAGTTAATGTAACGGATTTGCATGTTATAATAGAACCTCCTTAAAATCTGCCTAGTTTAAAGAAATGGCAAAAAGATTTGGAAAAGCAAATTCCATCTCCTCCTTTTAAACTTTACTTACCATCTGATTATGGCCAAATTTCTCAGGCAAGAATTTTGTAACCTTTGTGAGGTAAAGCTGACCATATACGTTCTCCTAAAGTAAGTAACAAGGCAAAAATGCTATTGAAATCAGAGTACTTAATATGTGTTTTTAAGAACTCAGATGTTTAGTACCTTTATTCTCTTAGACTTTAGAAAGGTAATAAATCATAAAACCTCAGAATGATGTTTCCAGTTTTGACACTTAAACAAAATACTATCCCATGATCATACTGCTATAAATGTAGTATCACTGTCTGCACTGTGGAAGGAAAGGGCTTGTAAACTTCATATGTCTTGATCTTTCTGCAATCTCCTGGTAACTACTGGAAGCGTGAGAAGGTGGGCCAGCAAAAACACTGCTTTTTATTTTGTCTGTTTCTTAAGCGTGTGTTAGCAACTGCTGCTGAAAAGAGAACACTGACTTGGCTCAGCTTCTGGTTTGACATGATATGGTGCCTGTTATGCTGAGATGGTCAAACAGACTTTATATTTCATATTTTATTAGGGACCTATATTTTTGTTCCTTGACAGATAGGAAAGCAATTTACTTAATTGAAGTCAGTGGATTGGGAAGGTTCCCACAGCAAAGGTGCAGCTGTGATTATCAGACTTCAAAGACAGTTCTGGAGAAGTTTTAGGTTGATAAATTTCCAAAGTGTGAACGTGAATATTTAAAGTGATTTGCAAAGCTCCATCTGTTACGATGGAGAAGGCCATGGAGAAAGTATGGCACTCACAGTGGTGTACCAATCAATGTCAATTGTATCATTTCATATTTCAATAAAATATTTTCTATTGTAAATTAATAGATAGTCAATTTATGCATTATACTTAAATGCATCATTTTCCATTTGGAAATGCAGCAAAAATAATCTATGCCTACAAATTTAAAACTTTAAAATTATTATTAAATTTTCCTTTGCAAATATGAAACAAACTGGTAGTAGTGATTAATATTACTGTAAGATGAAATGCAGTATAATATGTTTGTTTCTGCAGCAAGCGGTGCTTATTCCACGTGGACTGAGACTGCAGAGCTGCTTTATTTTACTCTGAAGTACTGAAATGGAGCTAGGGCATCCATCCAAAACCCATGCTTGAATGATCCAGTCTTTTATTAATTGTATACAGATGAGGAACTCTGGTTTTCCTTTTTTTTTTTTTTTTCCCTTTTGTTTAACAGCTCCCCCCCCTCCAGAGTTGCACAGAGCCAGCATATATAAATACTCCTAAAGCTATTCACTTTCTCATCAGTGCTATTTTTATCAGTGGCCTCTAGTTAGTGCTGGTTCCATTATGAAAATGTTTGCATGTGTTTCCCAAAGGGTCTACACACTCTGGAAAGGAACATGCAGCTCAGTGTGTTGCCTTGTAAATATGGCTAAATATCACACTTAAAGGTAAAAGCTGCTTGTTTCCTAATCCCTGCTCTCTCCCCCCTCGCTTTGCAGGACTGCTGCACAGGAGAGCTTTCTCGGATGATTTTGTCAGCTCCCCAGTGGACAGCAAATTCTAGCAAAGTGCTCTAAGCTGCAAATGGACTTGTGGTGACCAAGTGTCACACCTTTGCTTCCTAGGGGTTTGGGAGAGGGACCAGTCCCTCGGGAGTTCAGAGCACAGGTGGGAGAGCAGAGCTCTGATTCTCAGGGTGGAGGGTACCCTGCAGAGGGTGTTGTGTGGTGGGTTGTGGGTTGGGTGTTTTATTTGTTTTGGGGGTGGTGGTGGTGTTTGGTTTTTGTTTTGGTTTTCATTTTTGTTTTCATTTTTGTTTTCATTTTTGTCTTCTCGTGTGTATGGTTTTTTGTTTTGGTTTTTTGTGTTTATTTTTTTGTGGATGTGGATGGGGGGGGAATGTTACGAACATTCACTTGATGCTTCACGAAAAGATCCATGTGACAGAGAATTTTGCCTTAGATTTTTGTTTACCTAGAGACTTTTTACAAGGTGTGAGTAGCTGTTCTATATGTGATGCACAGAATCTCAACTTAGAAAGACAGACAATGTTAATAAGCTGCTCAGCTTTTCCAGTGGAAAATACTGTTGTTCGTCAGCTGTCAGGGGTTTCTAGTACGATTGATGAGCCAGGTTTCAGTAACTGAAAGTTAAAAATCTACTTTGTATAACATACCAGTCATTCTATTCATCTAGACCTCTATTCATGTTCATGAGCCCCGGTAATACTGAGTTGTGAGCAGTATTTAAAGGCTGCTGGTGACATTGAACTTGGCGGAGCGCAAGGCTGATCCCACTGCTGCCTGTCTTACGTGAGGCTCCAGCACTTCTCTCTGATACAAAGCAGAGAGAAGCACAGGTAGAGCAAGTAACCCAGAAACTGGAATTAGCTCAGCTGTTTCACTGTAATTCGGTAGCTGCTGATTACTCTGTGAGAGTGATAATATCGTGAGATATCAAGAAGGAACTGTATGTTCATTGCATATCATATTACCTGTGCCATATGTTCTGGTCTGAAATAGTTCAAAGTGGGTGGCCTCCTTGGCGTGCTACTTGGGCCACCCCTGGGAATAGTTTTCTGAAAAAGTGACTTTCCCAGATGATGAGGAACTAGGGGTGGGGAGGGGAAATCTGTGGGTAACTGACTGAATTGATTGTAGTGGCATAGATGGTTATCATGTTTAATTGTTTTAGATAGCTGTGGTGGTAATTGTTGCTTGCAATACAAGTCTTGGGAAAAAGAAATATAAAATATAAAATTAAAGCTATATCATACAGGAAACAACCAAGTTCTCACAGGAGAACACCTCCAGCTTATTTAAGGTAAGAAAAATGTGTAATACATATAGCAGACTCTTTTTTTCCCCCTTTCATTCAATTATTCCCTTCTTCTCCTCCTCTTTTCCTCAAAACAAGTAAAGGGGGGGGGGGGGTTGGCGGAAAACAAACCAAAACCAAGCAATTCATGCAAAATGCTCTCACGCTTGCTAAGTTTAGCAAGCATGATTTTCCACCTCCTCCCCTCTCCTGGGGATTATGGAGTGGAAAATGCAAATTTGACAATTGAGTAGTTTCTATAAAGAGTTCCTTGTTTACAGTATTACTTTGCTTGGAGGTCTCCACTGATGCCAAATTGGAAAATGTGTGGGGAAAGGGACAGCTGTTCAGGTTCTTGGGCTTCTGGTCTACAATAAAACAAATCGAGTGTCCAACAAATGGTGACAATCTGCCTAAAAGATCAGTCACTACCTGTGACAGTCCACTGTGGAGACCATGTCAATACAGTAGGAGGCAGAAGAAACTATGCTTCTCTAACTACAGACACACCAGTTTCACAGGTGTGATTTCTTTCCCTTCTTGATTGTTGAAGGTCATTGAAATGACTCAGGGTAATGTTTACACGCTACTGATTAATGATTAGTCCCCTTGGATAACCTGTTGATGTGAAAACTTACCTTTCTGGTCACATTGGTAAGGTGGCTACTTAATCCAAATTTTGAAATCATTACAACCAAGTCATTAACTTTCGAAGCAGAGCTACTGCATACTCACCAGCTACAACAGTGAAGGGAGGCTGTAACTACCTAATTCTGTTGCTGTACATGCTCCCTTCAGCAAAACAGATTGCAGTTGCAAGGTCAAGGGGTCCAACTCTTGAAGATCATCTGAAAATTATACAATTTAATCACCACAGAAGTTAATAATGTTAATGCTGTCCATGTGGTCTCTGTCTATTTCGGATAAGTCTCATTAGCATTTCCAGTGTAATTCAAAGACCAAAAAAAAAAAAAAAAAGTGCTTTTTGCCTTTTGAGAATGGCTTTATGGAGGGAAGTTCCACTTAAAGGGTTTCTTGTTGAAGGATCCATAGCAGAGACTCCAGGATAGTGGCAGTTGTAGCTTGGGGACAGCCCAGTCTGTGCTCCTGAACATGCTCTGTCTTCTGCTGTGTGTCCTGCTAGATGAGTGCAGGTGATATTCTGTGAACCCCCTTGGGAGCCTGGGCTATGTTGTACATGTCTCCTCCTCCAGTGAAACCTCAGAGCTAGGTAATGCACATCACAAAACCTTTGGTTCAGAATTGGGGCCAGTTCTGTCTAATATCTTTATCAATGATCTGGATGAGGGGATCGAGTGCACCCCCGGTACTCAGCACTGGTGAGGTCTCAACTTGAATACTGTGCTCAGTTTTGGGCCCCTCACTACAAGAAAGACATTAAGGTGCGTCCAGAGAAGGACAACAAAACTGGTGAAGGGTTTAGAGCACAAGCCCTGTGAGGAGCAGCTGAGGGAACTGGGGTTTCTTAGCCTGGAGAAAAGGAGGCTGAGGGGAGACCTCATCGCTCTCTACAACTACCTGAAAGGAGGTTGTAGGGAGGTGGGTGTGGGTCTCTTCTCCCAAGTAACAAGTGACAGGACGAGAGGAAACATCCTCAAGTTGTGGCAGGTGAGGTTTAAATTGGATATTAGGAAAAATTATTTCACCAAAAGAGTTGTCAGGCACTGGAACAGGCTTCCCAGGGAAGTGGTGGAGTCACCATCCCTGGGGGTATTTAAAAGACGTGTAGATGTGGTGCTTAGGGACATGGTTTAGTGGTGGACTTGGCAGTGATAGGTTAACGATTGGACTCTGTGATCTTGATGTTCTTTTCCACCCTAAATGATTCTGTGATTCTATCCTATGATTCTATGACTTGAATGTCTTTTTCTTCTTGTTTTGAAACCTGCTCTGTTCAGGCTTTTCATTCTTGTTTCTCTAGGTCTGCATTGGTCCGACTTTCTTATATCTGGGCAGATGTGTGAATGGAACGAATGCAACTCATCATCATCTGGCTTGTGTGCATCTTTTTAAAAAAACCCTGTTTAGTGATTGTAATGTACTGCAGGCGAACAGTAAGCAGTGCAGAGAAATCAATATATAAATATGTCTAAATATCTGATGAGATAAATGAATACCATAGTTCTTTAAGAGACTTTTTGTCTTTTTTTTTTTTTTTTTTTTTTTCTTTTCCTTGAGTAGCTTAAAAGGCTTGCAGTTGTTTTTCCATTTGGAGCTTCTGTTTATTTTTTTTTTGGAGATACCTGCTTGTGTTTCAAATTTGATTGCTCGGTAAGATGTAATGACATAAAGAGTTATCTAAATCTGACTTTTTACTGTTCTCAAGTCAGTATCATTTAGTCATTAGCTTGTCTTATAAATAATTCATTCATGTTAACATTCAGCTGTATACAGCAATATGTTAATTCCTGTGTCATTTGCATCTGCCTATCCAAAGGATGGCAAGATGCAGATTAAAACGAAGGATTCCAAACATACATTATAGTCTGTGTTGACACAAGCTCTTAATTGTGTTATTAAAGACAATGCAGCAGTACTGATGGAGGTTACCTAACGTTACTTTGCCATTTTCAATGAAATTTTAGGTCACCCTATCCTCTGGGTACTGCAGAGAAAAGTGTACAATATTTAGACAGATCAAACCAGTGGAGCACAGAGTATATGAAAAAGATGGTAATATATAACCGGTCCTTTCTCAATGGTGGTAGGAAAATTGCCAAGCTTCTAGGCAGTTTGTGTTTTAGTTTTCTCAGTTGAATAAATTCATGAGTGGTCAGCATTTATCTCAAATGTGCTTCTATCATCCTATTTGATGATGTGTTTGATGTCTTACAGAGCCAAAGAGAATGTTTGTGATATGAAAGTCTGTAGAAGTTAATAGTTACCATTAATGAATATTATTAAAGATCTTTTTTTCCTGAAATATGTTGAATGTCATTCTCCCCTGCTTCCATGGTAACAAATAGAAACTGTACCAAGTCTTTTAAACCTTTGCTTCAGCCAGTGGTTACAATTCAATAATAATTTAAAAAAATGGGAACTCTGGCAATCCCGCACTAACATTTACTTAATTGGCTCTTGGGTACAGCTACCACTAAAAAGCTGGAACATTGTAAATGACTTCACTGTGCTTCTAAATAATTGGTTTCTCCTGTCTTGAAAATGTAAAGGCTTTTCAACTTGTTTTTTTTTGTTTTGGGTTGTTTTTGGGGTTTTGTGGGGTTTTTTGGTATTTGTGCTATGCCAATTAGAGCCCTACCCCTTTGGCCCTTAGCTTCCTTTTTCTCTTTTCAAACCAGCATCTGTTTTATTACATTCTCCTAGTTTGTCTCCGAATGCCAATCAGTTGTGATTGATCCCACTTACAGACTGCAGCTTGGAACCCAGATCTGTGCTCACCTGCTTTTGCTGTTGTGATTAATGAACGTAAATCAGGGGTGACACACCCATGGTTGCAGGTGGAATGTAGGTCGTGACTGAGGATGCAGAAGGGTAGGTAGGGTGGGCTTTGCCCTCTCCTCTCCAGTTGCATTGGAAACAAATGGAGATAAAATGCATACTCTGAGCCAATTACTGCAGCCTAATACATCAGATTAGTGTTATATGAGGGTCATCAGTTTGTATCATTGAGAAGAAATAGAAGTATGTTTGAATGGTTATTTTAGGAACTTGGTCATCTGTGTTTCTGTTGTCCTGGGGACTGTGGGAGGGTGAAATGAGTCTCGTTCGCTGGTCAGATGTTAGTGTATATAATGGTGGGACAAAACCATGAGATATGGGATGTAATCTGATTTCTTTTTAAGAAGGGCTCTACTAGGCTTACTTTTCCTCTCGTGACTGATATTAAACGTGGATTGATGGAATACTTATGGCAATGTTGTTCCAGGGACTGAAGGTCATCTTAGACTAAACACCACGTGCATAATGGTTTTTACAGCTGAGCTTTGTCTGTATGGGTCTTTTAGCTAAGAATTTAAGCTCATTATTTTGCAGTAAGATTGTTTGCTTCCTGACACTATAACCTGATTTACAATGAATGCTATTAGCAGTCCTTTCTTAATGAATATAATCAGGCTGAAGAGACATGAAATACAATTGACAAATGCCATGTATTGATTTTAAGCCTGACCTGATTGACGTACTGGAAGAATAACCAACTTGCCAATAATAGGCTATTTGTCTAGCAAAATAAGTGTTAAATCTTGGCAACTATTTGAAATTGCTTTAAGGGGTCACTGTTCTAAATGTCTCTTAAAGCAGATCATTTACAAAAATCTATGCATCCCTTTATCACTTATATGCACATCTATAAACATATAAAGTAACTGTTATAATACATGGAATGAAAGCAAGTGTAGAGGAAAGCATATGTCCATCATAAAACCAAGAATTATTACTGAGTTCTGGCACCATCCTCTTGGAAATACTTCATCACTTCCCAGTATCCAAAATTTATTTGATACAAAAAAAGTTTCTATTTTACATTAATCTCAGATGAAGTTTTCCCACAAATTTCATTTATTTTAATTTACTGAAATAATGTTTATGTAGGAAATCAATTTGATACATTGCCTTGCCTTTTTTTTTCCTGCTTTAAATCAGTAACTATCATTTATTGCAGATAAATATGAAAACATATTGAAAAAGAGTGGTAAAGTTTGCAGAGTGCAGAGGTTCTGCTGCAGCTCCTATCTATGATGTTGCCTCTTGTAGTTGATTTGGGGTTTCTGCAGTTGTTTTTGTGATGATGGTCTGTGTTTTGCTTGTTCAGAATCTCTACTGCTGGGAGGGTTAATTAATTTGGGGTCCTCTGAAATGGCATGGAGGAGGCTGCCCAAAGGCCCATGGGCAGGGACTGATGCCCCTGGCTGGGCTGAAATGGGGTCCTGGGCCATGGGCAGGGTGAGGGAGCCCCCAGGGATGGGAGTCAGGGCTGGTCAGACCCCCTGGTGTCCTCAGGGCCCAGACACAAGCAGAACCAGCAGTACCTGGGGGGGAGATACTCTTACCACCTGTTAACCATGTGGATGACTCTTGTCGTATGCTGGAGGCTCAGGTATATCTGATGTATTAAAAAGTATCTGTGGGAAATGTGTTGTGCACGGTGGTTCTCGTTTTGATTATTTCTGACTTGTCATAAAGGGTAACACTTCCAGTTCAAAGGGGAGGAAATTCAATAATTTAACATCAGTCACCTAGTGGCAGTGTGATACTCTCTTTTTTAGTTTCAAGAGGAACTTGATCAGTTTGTCTTGAGTGGTATGGGCCACCCAAGTGAGTGAAGTTATAATTGTTTGCCTGGTTAGCAGCCTTTGCTACACTGAACATAGTGGTGGGCTGCATTTCTTTATCATTTTGAGCTATATCTGTATGGTTGAACTATATCTGTGTATTCTGGGGTTGTTCAGCCTGGAGAAGAGGAGGCTGAGGGAGACCTCATTGCTCTCTACAACTACCTGAAAGGGGGTTGCAGGGAGTTGGGTGTTGGTCTCTTCTCCCAAATGACTAGTGATAGGACAAGAGGAAATGGCTTCAAGTTGCAGCAGGACAGGTTTAGACTGGATATTAGAAAAAAATTCTTTACTGGGAGAGTGGGGAGGTATTGGAAGGGGCTGCCCAGGGAGGTGGTGGCGTCACCCTCACTGGAGGTGTTTAAGGAATGTGTGGAAGAGGCATTGTGGGACATGGTTTAATGGCCATGGTGGTGTTGGTTGATGGTTGGACTTGATCTTACAAGTCCTTTCTAACCTTAATGATTCTGTGATTGCTCTCTTTTTCCCTATGATGAGTTTTTGTGTAGGTGCCTTTTTTTTTTTTTTTTTTTTGGTAACCTGTTGCTCCCTACTTGCTGGTGGCACTTTGAAGTGCGTTTTGAATTAACACTGACACAAATTCAAGAGTTTGGGACTTGCACAACTTCAGCATATTCCTTTTGAAATACATTTAAACTGCTGTCTTGCACTTAGTGTTTTGTGTAATATTTAAGCTTGGCATTTAAGCAGTCTGATTCCTTTAAACCAGCAAGTGAGAGGGGAGCACTCTACAGTTAGATGTGTTACTGCTCACATTAAGCGTAAAACTGAACGGGGGACTCCGTCGGCGATGAGATCAGCAGCTTTCTCTGGACCAGAGGTGTCGTCCCCTGTGTCCTGCCCAGATTCCAGCTCAAGCAGTTGCACTCTGCTCAGCTGCTTATTTCCACTGGCTCAAATATTTGAGTCTGTTTTGCCTTTTAAACTCTTGTTGTGTTACTACCCAGCACAGCTAAACATTTTTTCCTTTAGATGGCAGCCTTTCTGAGGGGATATGAAGTAATCATTATAAATAAATGTGTTTATAGCAGATTTGTTAAGTGGCTTGGGTTTCTTGCTATGAGGTTATTTGTAATGTATTATGTGCATTCATATTATTTCCTCTCGTAAGATTACATAGGAGCGTGCATATTTACAGGCATGGCCCATAATATTTAATGGTGCATTTTTCTCGATAGACCCTAGTGTTTTAAGAAATAACAGGACTATTTTGACATCATGCCTTCACTGACATAGGCAGAAAAAATTGTGTGCCTTTTGGAGGTTTTTATTAAGTTATGAAGAAATTATGTATGCTCAGTCAGTCAGGTGAGGACTATTGTGTCACCTTGCTCTTTAAATGATGTTTCATTCTTCATTGATTGTAAGTTGTACTGTTGCTGCTGCAATGGGGAAAACTTTGTGGTTTGTTTTTCTTTTTTAATCTTAAATGATTTTTTGTAATGAGAAAAGTGCTAAGCCAACAGTTTTTAACAGATCAGCACGCACACATAGTGGTGTGGTGGTGGTGGTTTTTTTTTTCCCTTCATATCGCAGTTTTATCAAGAGTTTGTTAAACAAAACTGCTTACCTTTGCTTTGTACTCCTCTCTGTCTCACCCAGCCAACCTTCTGATTGCAAAATACTCCTGGACAGTATTTTGCATATTGATCTGCTCCTTCCTCTCTGGGTGACCCACCTTGCTCCTCACCCTCAGCATCTCTGGGGGCAGCGAGGGTGGCTTCCTACAGAGGAGGACGTGTAACCCCACTGCAGCAGCTGCAGTGCTGTAACATCCACAGATGTCCCAGAGCTTATTTTAGGGTGGTATGTGTGTTACCTCTCCAGCTAAAAGTTACAGCTGTCATCAGTGCAGCCTGGAAGCGTCTATTCTGGCTTGCCTTGAAGCTGCGCAGCGCTGGATGAACGCCTCAGCCATGTGGGACTGCACGCCTCTAGCTGGGCAGCTGGTTGGAGCTCGCTGCACTTGCTCTCTGTGTCAGCTTTGGAGTGTCACAAGCTAGAAACCGAGCTATTTGGGACCATTAGAGTGGTGCTAAAGGTTTTGCAACTTGGCTGGTATGGAGTTAGGTAGTTGTAGTGGAGTTGCCTCCTTCCTGATAATACAGGTGATCCAAATTTACTGTCTTCAAAGACATACGGGTATTTCCTAGTTCTCTTTCCAAGCTTTTTCTTCTTTTACTCCTTTCTTTTCTACAAAGTGTTCTCAAACTTAATTACTTAAAATTTGCTCGAACAGGATGAAAAGGCTCAGATTCTTGCAAAATCTCCTGAATCTAGAGCTGGGCTTTTAATTAAAACAAAAACCACTCCCCCTCTCCACCCCACTCCCCCCCCCCAAAAAAAAAACCCCAACCCCACAACAAAAAACTAAACCACTTGGAATAAGATTATAAGGAAACTATTGAAAGCCATGAAGTGACAGTTTGTTGCCAAATCCTTATAGATTGCTGACATATTGAAATGTTTCTTTTATTATTCAAATAACAGAAAAACTCAGTTATGCGAGAATTAACGTGACTGAAAACAGTCTAGATATTATTAGAATAAATTATTATGGTATTATATAAAACGATGCATACACCAGAGGAGATCCCGACAGACAAATATGCCTTCAAAGTATTTACAATACTAGGTATTTCACAAGTGACCTGTGTGTGGGGCAGAACGATTTGTGCATTTTTGGTAACTTTATTTGAGTTTTGAAAGCAGGCAGTTGCGTGTGGGGTGCCAGGCGGGTTGAAGAGCTGCAGCGAGGGGCTGGTTCCCAGCAGATGGCAGGATATCCCAGTCTATCCCAGCCAGCCTCAGCCTGGGTGCAGCCTTGGCTGCATTGATGCTTTTGATACCTTATCTGATTAATGCGGTGTACTCCCAACGTGTGCAGGCTCCTTCCAGGCTGTGGAGTACTGCTGTATGCTGTTTTTATGAAACTCTGATGAAGATTGACCTTAGTTGGGAATATTCTGAGTCAGAAAGCTTCGTACCAGGGTGAGGTGAGGCATTTGGGAGCAGATGGTGCCCAGGTCCCTTCGGAGGGTGCTCTGTGCAGGTGGTCGGTAATAGGCTTGCCAGACCCATCTCGGCTGTGCCAAATCGCACAGGGTGGTTGTGAGATGGAAGAGCTGCTGCTCAGGATGCTGCTGAGACTTTCAAAGAAACTAAGGTCCTACTGTGGCTCAGGTCGTGGCGGGGCTGCATCCGCGCAGGCAGCACTCGTTAAAGGAAATCAATCTCCCCTTTAACGATTTAAGCAACTCACTGAGTGCGAGGTAGAAATTCCTCTTCGTACAGGGAGAGAGCACATTATTTTTAGAAAGACCATTGAGCAAAAGGTGGGTATTAGTTAGGTATTTTAGTCTGCCGCTAGGATTTTAAGGCAAATAACCCTTCATCTACTCCAGAGCCAATTATGTTAATGGTCTCATAGATCTAAAAGCTGTGGCCGTATGTCAGGCATAGGCCTCTCGCACAGAATATCTGTGTGCAGATTAAAGGGCACCTTACGTACGCTATGTGCACGACACAGATTAAAGTAGCACACTTTCTGCTGGGTCTCTGCTGTGATCTTTCAGTAAATATTAGTAACATATTTTAATGAATAAAAATGAAGTAGCAGAGAACTGCCTTGCATTCCTTATTGATAGCAGTTGTTTCAATTAAAACCAAAACAGAATAGTACGAAGTACAGGGAGCATTAAGATTTAAGCCCTCCAAAAGAGAGCATAGTTTTTGAACTACTGAGTTTTGGGGCTTGTAAGAGCTGTTATTTTTTATGGTAATAGTTCAGGTGATTGTGCTCATCTGTTCTATGTGCTATGGTGTTAAACAGTAGTGGTAGAAAAAGCCCACAGCTGTCATGATACCCTAGTCTCTATAGGGCTATTCCTGTAAGCTACATTCTGTGGAAGGCACTAGAGGTGCTAACATCAGGTCAAGACTCTTGTAAAACAATTTAATAATAGGGATGAGGACAAATAGTTCTGCTTATATCTGTCTATCAAAATAGATTATACTTTTGTGAATAATTGAGCGTATTTGAGGTCAGGGTGTTGTATTTTCAGTTTCTGTAATATTTTTAGCAAGATGGTTTTAATCAGGACTGATGAGCAGTGGCAGGGGGGGGGGCTATGCGCTCATGTTACCTCCAGCTGAGAGAGGGAGAAATGGGCCATGGCCAGACGGAGAAGCTGAAAGAACCCTTGTTTCTTTTCAGCCCCACCTGCATCTGTAGTTGTGTTACTCAGCATCATCTATATCAGCTCCTGTAGAAATTGACTTCACCTTGATCTAAGAAATGAAATTCATCTTAGGAAGCCACTCTGTTAGCAAAAATCTACCCTTGAAGAGAAAATTGTGAATACCACTTTCTAGCTTTGATGGCTTTTTTTATGTCCTTTGTGCTGTTTCATCCCTCTGTGCTGCCTAATTCTGGTAGCAGTGACTTTTGCCATAGCCTCCTCCAAATATTAAACCATGAAAAATTAAGTGATGAAAGTGGAATGATAGCTGTGAGCGAGGACGATCTCTGCAGCCTTTTTGTTTCGTCTCTGTTGTGGCGAACATGTCAACAGCTGTCAGCAATAATGCTTATTCCTCCTACAGCAACGTGATGGATTGATATGTATACCAAAATATGTTAGAAATTGAAATAAAATATGCATTTTTTCATAATTTATCAGCATTATGATGGCACAAAAAAGCCAGTCTTATGAATAATACAGAGCTCTGCAGCGGGCATTATGTACTGTAGGTAATAAATGCAACGTCTTTTCTAGACTACCAGGAGAGTTGTAAAGCAGAATGCATTAGTTCTGCTTTGTGATAATAAATCATTTTAGTTTGTCAGAAGGCTCTGGCTAACTTTTACTCCTGAGGTATGAAAGAATGCAGTGCCATACGGCTCTGGATGCTTTCTGAAGTGTTCAGGCTGGCTCCGAATCTCCTGAGTAATGTTTTGAGTGAGCGATATGGTTAGATAACAAGTGGCAGTATTTCTCAGGTATCGATGTTGTGATGCCTCCTGTTGTTTTATTGCCTAGAGTGGCTGATTTCGTCCTAATTGGAACTGTAGCTCTTCTCTGATGTTTTGTGTCTCTATTTGCAATATGGCTTCACGTCTCTCTGAAGAGCTGTGGTAGAATGCTGTGAGTGACAAGCTGCTCTGCTGCTGGGGCATCTTTTGGTGAGGGCAAAGAATTCAATTGTACTTTTGTTTTCATTTTACATGCCTAAGCGCTGGTTTAGGCAGTCATTGTAAAAAGCTGCCTTTTCCTAAGCTTCCGTGTGTATCAGCCGATCAGTGCTGCCAACAGCCCAGATGATGGCAACACAGAGTAGGTAGAAGCAGACCTGGGCTGCTTATGCAAGATTAGAGGAAAAATTACTCGTGTAAACTTGGCTAAAATATGCAAGTTAACTTAAGTTCATTAATTTCAGTTTAATTTTCAGAGCATTATATGGTGTTTTGGTGTTCTTAGGAAAGATAGTCAAGTCTTTCTAATCCAGCCTTCCTAATTTGCACAATTCCTCATTTAGATTTAAAAAAATGGAGTCTTCCCTCTTTCTAGCAAGATCTAAAAGCAGAAAGTATAGTGAAATGTCATTATTAAGTTTTATCACATATACAAAATATGCTATGTTGCATATACAGCATGTTCCAAGGTATTAACAAAAAAAAAAAAAAATAAACTACATTTATCTAAACTGATTAATATTAATCTTTCTGCTGTCTGTAGAAATGCAGGAGGGACAGGGAGCTCCCCATGCTTACATGGAGACTTCATGACTCCTTTTGCCTTGCCCATCGTACCCCAGGTGCTCTCCTGATCTAGGAACCACCTGTGTACCTGGGGTGCTCCTCAGTGTCTGTGACGTGTGCAGCTGAGTGCGTGGGAGTCGCACAGCTCTGTACTCCACGAACAACAGCATCTCCCAGTTTTTTCTGTGGGGTGGTACAGTTGAACACACTGGTCCATATTCTGGACTGCTCAGTTCTCAGCTAAAGTTTTCCACAGAAGATTCTGTGCCTCCCGAGTTACATCCCTTTAGAACAATTGTTCTGGTCTTACAGAGTTCTGGATGGTGTAATTCGTCTCATTTATGGTAGCTGATCTCTAAACCTTCCAGTTTCAAATACTTTAGTGATATTTTACGCTGAACTTATTAATAGAAAGCACTGTGTACTTTAAAGAACAGCAATATCTTTAAAAAGAATCTTTTGCAAATTGAAGTTTTAATGTGATTCCTCAATGTTGTGACTAATGGTCTTTCTCTTGTTTAGAAGTTAAATAATAATAAGCAGTTCCATTAGTGTATTTAACAAACATCAGGGTACTCTGTCTTAGAGAAAAGCAAACAAAATGGGGGGAGGGTGTTGTTTGTTTTAAAGCAGTGGTGTGCTGTAACTTTTATTTGCCTTTCACCTTTTTCAGTTCTAGCAGTGTGTTCTTGTTCAGGTATTTTTCTCAACTTACCCCACAGTCACTGGCTGTTCACCACAGTCCTATATCGCAACTTTATTTGGTTTTTAGGACCCATGTGCCTGAACTGAACTTCTTGGTTTTAAATGTTCAGTGTAATTTGCAGAGGAGAATCCGATGGAATCAATGAAATATTGTAGTCTCTTGCCTGATTATGGGAAATGAGGAATTTGCAGAAAAAAAGATTTGTTAGTTCTTGGTGCGTGGAGTTCCTCTGAAAATAAAGGGGAGCTGATATGGAGAAAAATTATATGACATTGCAAATCTTGGTGATTATTTCAATAACTGTCAGTCATAATTTCCCTCTACTGGGGAAAGTATCCCTAAACCCTCACAACTCTCTGAGCAATCCTCTTTTATTTTGGTTTATTCTCAGTCCAGACAAATACCATTTTCCTTGTTACTGGAAATGGGAATTGATGAATTTGCTGTATTTGGGTTGGTTAAAAGAACTGCTGGGGCCAAGTCTCTGTCTCTTCCGTGCAGCAGTCTAGTGTGCTTAGTCTGGCGTGCAAAGGCACTTGTTGGCACAGCCCGGATGTCTGATGGCAATACTGAGGTCCTATCTGCACCTGCCGGTTCACTGCACGATCACAGCATCCCTGAGCTGGCTTTGAAGCATTTATTCCCTTCCATAGAAAATTTTGCCACAATATTTTACTTGACAGTTTCTGATTTTTCTCTTTCGGGATACCTTTTAGTGCTTTCTGTATAGCAAACACATTTTGAAGTCTTTGGTTATGGCTGTGGGCTTTTGGTGAAACAAGAACTGATATTTCAAATCAGGCTGACTTTATCATAGCACATCTCAAAGTGTAAGAAATGCTTCATCCCTGCCAGAAAGAAGTTGCTTTGGCAATTACAGGAGAATGTGACATAGACTATTTGATCTAGTGGCTGAATGTGCTTTCAACAAAACGTCATGTAGACTCTGTTCTTTGATCTCATTTGTCCTCTTAAAACTCATTTCTGGAGTGTTTCATGTCTGTCTGTTCATTTTGTGTGTCATACAGAGTAATGCAGTGCTGCAAAAATGAAGGCAGTAATGTAAGTTTTAATGCGGAAAACTGAAGCTGCAGAGCATTATCGCATGTGAACAGCTTTATCACAGACAGGCCTGTTCTTACAGGTGCTCTCTAAAGCTGTTAAGGAGAATAAAACACCTGGAATCTTCAGATCAGGGTTTGAAGAGTTTGGCACTTGGATCTATTTGGTTTTTCCTGACGTCTGTATGTTATTTCAGCTTGCCTTTGTCAGACCATAAATACTCTACTTCACAATAAAACACAATGCAAGAGGGAAGGAATAAGCACAAATGAGAACAGAGTCTTGCTGTGTGTCTCCCTAAGACATCAAGTGTATTTGCTGTCACTGATGAGGTGGGTGATTCCAGGAACTGCATTGATGCATTAACCTGCAGAAGCTCCCTTGAAAGCAGAAAAAATAACACCTCCTCAAATTTAATAATACCGTAGCATCAGGATAAGTGCTGTCTGGTGGAAAGTTGAGGAGAAGGGTTCAAAGCAAGATATCCAAATACATGCTAAGCTTTTATGGGCATATGGTCTGATGTAAATAGGAGAAATAACTAAAATCTTACTCACTGAAGGTTTCTGTTTATGCTTTGTGGGTGAGGGGAGAAGAAAGATGCATCAGGTGACGGGGCTGGAAAGGAGCTAGATTCGATGGTGCGAGGTGAAAGAGAACAGGTTTAAGTCAAAAGTGAGGAAGAAAGAAGACCAGGAGCAGATACATAAGGGCAACAAGGAGGAGTAGTGAGAAACGAGAAGGAACGGAGGAGGGCACAGAACATGCATGAGATGCGGGACCTGGGCTGAGCCCCATTACACCGGGGGCTGCTGCACTCTCCTGATCAGTATTGCACAAAGGATGTTGAGATAGGTTTACACGCATGGAGCTTTCTTCACAGGTCTCATAGCCGATGAGACACACTGGCTCTTAGCAATAAAAGTTGCTTTGGGCAACAATAGTAAGAGAGAAAAGAAAAAAAAATCTCCCCAGTGTCCAGATGTACAGCACAGAGACAGGGTCCCTGGTTCAGCATCCTTCCCTCTTGGGAAGGGGACAGAGCAGGAGTTAAGAGGCCTGTGCAATAACAGTGGATAATTTTTACTTTTTCAGAGACCAACAGCAGTTCAAAAGACACAGCCTAAACTTCTTGACTCTAATGAGAAGATTTCTATTAGCAACCCTGTGTACCAGCTCACCAGAGCTAAATTTGGGTTCTCCATGTGTCCTTTTTCCTCCGTGGCCTGATGCCACAGCAGAGCTGCATTTCCCCATGATGCAGGACAGTCTGACATCATCCCCTGATGCTGATGTCATGTTTGGATTTTTGGAGGTAAAAATGCTTCCCATCTTCCTCACTGTGATGTGGCATCACTCCTCAGGGCTTCCTCTCTGGGGTTCTAGGAGAAGTTTCTTCTCCACATGGCTATCATTTAGTAAATATTTACTATTTAAACTTCATTTCAGAGTAATTTTATTGAAATAAGGCTACCTATAGACACCATTTAAAAAGATTTCAGAATTACTTCAGAGCATAACAAGAATGATGAATACGGAACTTTAACGCTACAAAATCTGCCTCACAACTTTTACCTTTCTTTCAGCTTAGATGTAAGTCTGGCCTCTGACAATGACAAATGCCCACTTCTGACTCACTGCTATTTATTTGCCTTTCTCTGTTTATGACTATTTATTTTTCCCCTTGAAATTTTATGCTTAAGATTTCCATACAAATTACTTGATATGACTATTTGCATGAGGAAAAGTACCTAAAACTGTAAAACACAAACATGGGAATAAAGATATGCAGCACGATATGTCACAACGGTGGTCTTCATAAACACTTGCTTTGCACTGGAGTAGACTGAAAAGAATCATATATGAGTAAAAGAAGTATTTCCTAATCCCCAAACACTTCTAAATCTTCAGCAGGAGCTTGGAAAATATTCTGTGTAGCAACGTATAATTACAGTCAAATAGGAAGTCAATGGACCACTTCCCAAATTTCACATACAGTTCAAGACTGCATTTGGGTCTATTTTTTCAATGGTATTTGCAAGTAGCTATTTAAAGGTTTAACCTCTTTTATGTACAAATATACCAATGCTTAAACACTTAGCCTCTCATCTGCAAGCTAATGGATAGTTTATAGAGCATAATGAGTCTGTTCCAAGTGGTGATGATGGTATAGAGAAATAGCTCCACCAGATCCAAGATGGCTCTTGAAGTTATTGACTATTACAATATTTTGAGTTCAAACTCTGAATATGAACAAGAAACTTGATCAGTTTTTAAAAATGTTGTCTTCACTCTGCTGTTAGTTTACCACCTCCTTTTTTTCTTACTACATCCAGCATATTTATGAATGTGAACGCATTGAATCACTAGACAACTGGAGTGTATATTTGGATTTCACTCTGAAGTGACTTGCAACACCTGATGGTTTCTGGCTGATAGCTTAAAGAAGGTCAACCAACAGGGAAAAGCATTAAAGTCAATTTGATGTTTGAGTTTTCTGGATTCCCATGCAGATGGAGCTTTCTGGGGAAAAAAAAAACCCAAAAACCCCAAAAAAGGAAAAACCAAACCACCACCACCCCCCAAAAAAAACCCAAACAACCCAGTATTTTTATATGCTCCCTGCTATAATTCATTCTTTGCATGTTGCTTTAACGGTTCTTGTAAAGAGTCATTAATTAGCCCCAGTCCTCTTTTCAAATACATGAGTTAAAAACCACTCTTTTTCCATCACTTTTAAAGTCTTCAGAATTATTTCAAGATGTGTAAATGTATCATATCACCAAAAAAGCTTACCCTGTAGCTTTGTAATTAATTTCTGCAGCCAGTTGTTTTTTTCTTTTTTCTATTCATTCTGATTTCTCTGCGTTCTTTTGTTCTGAATTCTTCAAACACCTACAACACTGCCGTTGTGAAAACACAGCGACCCAACAGAGTCACGGCTAGTATTGTGTGTAAGCAGGGGGTAACAGGAGTTTCTTAAAGCTTTTCATAATGTAAGACCCTTAGCGATGGAGCACTATTAAGCATATTTTGTGTTTTGATAATAAAGTGTTATTAGGCTAAAAAACCAGGGTATTTTGACCTAAATTTCTGTGCAAGTATGTTTAAGTAACTCCATGCCCAAGGGGTTCATTCTTTGTAGTCTACACAGCATGGAGATTTGGAAGTGAAGAATGGCAGAAAGCATTGTTACAAAAATGTCCACTTAAGACATGTGGCAAGTATGGACTAGGCTTGTTTTCGTTTCCTGTACCCATCAAAACATGACCTATCACTTAACTATTGTTTATATTACAGAAATGCACTACTCTATAAAGTGCTTTTTCACTTAAGACTTTAGGACATTTTATATTTTCACATGAAAAAAAGACTATACCATGGCGCTTACTATAAGTGTAAGAACCATTTATTCTAAGTCATTTGGTCCTGTCTGGTCATAGTTCCAATGTGGATGTAGGCTGCTGAAAGGGTTCAGCTGGCTCTTCTGTTCAAACTTCCCTGTTGTCCTATTACCCAACCCCTCCTCCTGTTAGGAGCTGTTAGTGCCCTCATGACATTTCAGTACCTGCCAGGCCTGCAGCTGTTGAAGTTGGGCTTGTAATGGCAGGAGTTCAAAGTTGGAGAATTAATTCTGTAACAAAAAAATGTCTTCTAATAGCATTCAGCATGGACAGAGAGCAGTCATTCAGCAGATCTGTTACTAATCCCCACATGACCAATGTGGAATTTTCTGCATAGCCTGGTCCAGTACAACTGGTTCAGTTCAAATGGTTCGATTCTGCAAGACAGCCAGAGCCTTAACTTCTTACCTCCTCTGTGCAGAGATGGGGCCGCGTTCTTTGTCTTGAAAAATCTTTGGAGGAGAAGCTCTGCATACTCAAGTTTCAGTTCCAAGGGCTAAACCAGATATCCACATAGATAATTTCTGGGAATGCAACGAATAAAAAGAATGCATAATTTTGAAGGTCATTATCTCTGGCATTTTTATTGTTTTTAAAAAATACGCCTATTAGCAGTTTTTATCTGATTCTTTGTTGTTCTTTTGAATTTTCAGCTAAACCATGCATAAAGTCAGCAATTTTTATTGTTAAAGACTGTTGTCGTGGTGTAACCCTAGCCAGTATCCAAATGCCATGCAGCCGCTTGCTCTCTCGCCAGTGGGGTGGGGAGGAGAACCAGAAAGAAAGGAAAACTCATGGGTTGAGATAAAAACAGTTCCCTGGGACAGCAGAGAAAAAGTTAATAATAATTATATATTAATAATGATAACAACAATAAAATATAATGATAATAGAATATCCAAAATGAACGATGCCCCGTTTCTCACCGCCTGACGACTGATGCAGCCCATCCTGAGCAGCGATCATGGAACAAAACTGAGAATGATTTCTGAATGACGCAAGCAGTGATCTCGGAACCACAACTTCCAGAGAGAGTGAATGAGGGAACAAACAGCTGAATGAATGAACAAAAGCACAAACGAATGAAAGATGCCCAGCCTGTCAGCCAACTGCCACTTACATTTTGGGCATGACATCTATGGTATGGAATACTTTCTTTGGCCAGTTTGGGTCAACTCTACTGGCTAAACCCTTCCAGCTTTATGCACCTGCACATTAGCAAAACCTGGGAAACTGGAAAATGTCTTTAATCTCTTAGCAACAACTAACAACATCAGTGTATTATCAACATTCTTCACATACCAAATCTCATACTAAATCCAAAACACAGTAGCGACTGGGAATAAAATTAGCTCAATCCCAGATGAAACCAGGACAACCATTTAGGAGCTCTTATTTATTGATATCTTGCATAATTTATATTTTCTGTCTCCAGATAGTAAGAACACGATGTAATAGATAATATTGGTTTCTAATGATGTACTGAATGGGGAAGCTGTGCAGAACAATGGGTTGATATTATGTTAGTAAAGTGTAATGACTGGATGCGTATCTTCCTTTAATCGTTGAGCTGTTTGTTGTGACCCACTGCTGACCTCTTTAAGAACAATTTCCTTTTCATATACATACAGTTAGCTGCCCTAATACCTTTCCTAGGTAATTAAGCTGCATGTAATGTGCATGCCAGGCAGATCAATGAATTGTGACTTGATCTGTTTCACTAGTTTCCAAAACCAGCAATCAGTTTCCAGTGATGTTTTACAATTGAAATGGTTCTGTAACTGGAATAAGAGCTCTAGAAAACCTCTAATTAA
Source organism: Podiceps cristatus (assembly GCA_000699545.1). Taxonomy (NCBI): domain Eukaryota; kingdom Metazoa; phylum Chordata; class Aves; order Podicipediformes; family Podicipedidae; genus Podiceps; species Podiceps cristatus. The sequence goes on from KL285313.1 coordinate 53,182, forward strand.
ATCAAAATCTATTATACACACTTTGTTATATGCTGCATTTGCCTTGGGGAAAACACCAATAGGTTTCCAGTTTTCACAGTGATCATTAGGATTCCTTTGAAAAAGACCTCATAGAAAGATTTCTTTAGCCAGATGTCATATTAAGAATAGGGGGTGAGGGAAGTGGGGGGGAGGAGCGAGACACAGACAACACAAACAAAAAACTCCAAAATCTCTGAAAAATTCCCATGAACCCATATCTTAATTTCAGTTGATATTTTTAGAAATATCTGTAATATCTCAGCTAGTGGCCATTAAAAAAATGCATTGAACATGTTAAGTATCAAATAGTTTGTCAAATTCTCACCATCTACATTAGTAGTCCCATTGACTTAATTTTGTCTGCTGATGCCATTTTGAACCATTGTTTCTTGCTAATCTTCCATAATCATTCTCAGAAAGACCAAAGAAGAATGGAAAGCTCTTTTCCAGACAAAACATTCAAAATGGCAAGAACTGAATTATGCAGGTTACCAGACAGTCTGCTTTTCTTTGTACTGAGGGGGGAAGGTTTGGCAAAAGCTGATTTTTAATACATTGACGTGCCTGAAGGACTGTGGTTTATTTGGACTGTTTTGTGCCTGCTTTTAAATGTTGGCTTTCTGTTCACCCGTGAAGTAGATGAGTCTTGAAAATATGTTTCTTCCCTTCCTGTTTCTGATAGAAAAAGGATATTCAGAAAGAAATTGCTGTTGTGACATTTCCTGTTCTGAAACCTCCTGTCAATACTGGGAGAGAAAAGCGCTCCCATCTGCATTAACATCCCACTTGAAGGAAGATGTGTCTTGCGCGTTCGCGTCCTGATGCTTCAGTATCGGTATTTCTGTAGATCAGGCAAACAGAGTGAGGACAAAGCCACATGCATTCAAAAACATAGTACTACAGCTAAATTGTTACTATTTATCTTTCTTTGGGATTGGATCATTCATTCTTCATGGCCATCACAGCATCTGAATAGGGTCCTGCATGCTGGAATACATCCAATTTGTTGGCATGTTTGTAATCTGTCCTTTCACTGTTTTTTGTCTGCCTTGTGTTTGTTTTCACTGTGTTAAGTGTATGATCACAACTTGTGACGAGGTGTAAGCATTGCCAGTATTCCCTCTCTGTTCTTACAAACCCAGCTGATTGTGTCTGGATTTTGTGTTTGCACAGTTCTTGGCCATACCCACCCAACCAGGGCAGAGTGTGAAAAACTGTCCACCGACTGTCAAAACTACTGACCAAATAATTTCCTTCCCCCCACCCCAAGATCCAAGAGGCAATCATATTCACAGTGAGAGGTAAAACACAGAATACTGAACATGGGTTTACAGGGGTTTAGCTGAACTACTTTATTTAAACAGGTAAAAATTTGTGTATAGATGAAGCCTTCCCAAAATGGAATATTTTTATTCATATTTGGAAGAGTTTGCCTTTTCATGTGCTCCTATTTAATTTGAATACTGGTCCCTGGGTGCATGGAGAAATCATTACATGATTATGTGCCTTCAGCTTATACTTTCAGTTTCACTGATGCTGACATTAAGCAGATAAAACTGACACTTTTCTTTTTCCCTTTACCTGCCGGTGGTTGGGTAGATGGATGTTTTTACTTTTGTGTCAATGCACATTTTTGCACCAAGAAATTCACAACTAACTTGAGGTAGGTTGCTTATATTTGCATGAAAAGTAGGATCTGTTTGCAATCTACTGGCCCTGCAGGGCCAAACCTACTGTCATATAGTGAAGGACAGTGCAACTTCAGTTCTACTCTTCTGTTCCTTGCTCTGTTCTTTAGATTTATTTCTGTACTTACAGGAGTTCCTTATTAGTATTAAAACTGTCTTAGTGTTGAAACTACTGTGGTATATGAAATACTATATATTAGCCTGGTTTAAACCAAAATATGAACAACTCCCAAATCTTGTTTAACTGAACTGTTTTAAAACTGCATAGTTAAGTCATATCTTTTGGGTAAATCAGCATAATGTTATATATAGAGGAATGTTAATACCCTCTCACAGTTTCTTTATAAAACATTAAAGCAGTCAGGATTGTAAGTGTGAAGAGAATGCAGAAGAAAAGTGCAATTATGATCTCCTGCGAATTTTTTCACAAAGTAAATCCGACCTTGTGGATTGACCCATGTCTTTACTCTGCAAATTCTGTCTGATAACCTAGAACAAAGGCAGCCAGTGAGTATTAGGCATGTGAAGCAAATTGTCTCATGATCACAACAGTCTTCTGAAGATCATCAGCTTGTTTGACATTGTTTTTTGTGTCGCTTCACTGTTATATGCTGTCTGCATTTCTTCAGTTATACTCACTGTTTAACCTGAAACTTAGAAGTTACTTGTGTCAATGGAAATGTTGGCCACCCTTTCTCTGGAATGTGGCTGTGGATTACTGTAAATTCAGATTGGTGGTTTAATAGAAAAGTTGCCCTCTTTTAAGGCTGGGTTTCATTTTTAAGGGTTTGACTTGGTACATCTGTCAGTAGTGGTGTATATGTGGGATTTTCAAATATTATAAAGCCATGGTGCATTGCAGAGAATGATCAAAATTACCCATATAATTATTCCTTCATATCTTAATGAATTCCCTGCATCACACCTGTCAGTACACTTACAGGAAAACCTTCATTTCTTAATCAGAGTTTGTTTTCTATATCATTAATGTTGTTTGCCACTCTTCTACTATCTTTAATATTCTCAACTAAGACAGCAGACAGCTGATTGTTGTTTTTGTCAGGTCTTCTCTTCCTATCACCTCGAATGAAAGCTTTCAAACTCCATATTGATTAAAGCAACTGAAGCTTGAATTGAGTCCAACTTTTGCTAATACCCTTCCAAGTACTTAACCGAGTCAATCTAGAGATTGCTTGATAAGTCAAATTGTATTCTTGAGAAGGTATGGGACTGAAAGGTCATCTCTTGTTGACTATAACTATACACAAAGCAAAATCACAAATCTTTACTACATCTAAATTATCTTTTGGTGGTATTATAGAGTATGCTGTGATGTTGGATCAGGCCAAGTCATATTCAAAGTTTAACAAAAAAATTAAAGTGACGATAGCATTACACTATAAATGCACCTACTTAGGGGTATATGCGAGTATTGCAGAGATCTCAGCTGGATTTTAAGTATATGAACTATCTGGTCGCCTATATTCTCATTTTTAAACTGCATTTAACTCTTTATGAAGATAATGTTACTTGATATTGACCTTGGGATGTAGTTTTGGAATACTACATGACACATTTCAAATGTAAATCTAAAATTTACCTATCTGCTTATATCACTGAAGGAGGTGATGGGACAGCAGAACTGCATAGGCTCACTTTGAGTAGTTGTGTTTAAAATGTTAACCTGATCAGTTCTCCAGCAGCTAGCCCATGAAATTGTATGACAAGACCACTTAAAACAGTGAAAGAGAATGAACTGTACTTTTAAAATACTGTTGTTTTGGTTTGTTTTTTTTTTTTTTTTTACTTCTGTAGGAAAGGAGGTTAGGGGATTTTGCTATGACCTCTGTTTCAGAATACAAAGTGTCTGGTTTGATTGATGATGGATGAAGCATGTAGGTGCAGAGATCTGCTCATAAAAAGCATGTTAAGGGCAGGACCTAGCTGAGCTGCATGTATGAACACCGTTACTGTCTGTGCTATAATCTCTCTGGTGGAAGTCAGTATGACTTCAAATCCGAAAACTGCCCCGAAATAATATTGATGTGACTGAAAACAGAAGCAGCTGAAGAGATGGACAAAGGCAAGTTGTTTGGGTGAAAACTTTCTCAATTTTACACATGGATTTGACACATTTTTCATGGGGAAAAAGAAAATAAACCTCAAATGTATGTCATAAAATCTCCAGAGAATTACCCCCAAAAATCACCTCTTGAATTATGTTTCATCATATTTCACTGAAGGTAACAATCAGCTAGAGGTTTATTGATTTATTGTCCAATTTCAACTAAGTCAGAAAACAGTGGGATATTGTGGCAGCTGTCATAAATGCATGAAGTCCTTTCCCTCAGTTTGTTGTTCTTCAGTGTGTATCAATATTCCATTTTAAAACTACCCTGATGGGTAAAATCCCTCTCCCCGCTTCCCTGTAAAGAAGAATGTTCCTCTAGCAGGTAAGCTGCTGCTCTTCACATGTGGCTAGCACAAGGTCAGTCTTCTGAGCTGTTTCTTCAGAATGCATTTTTATTAATCGCAGAACAGATAAACACCGTAATGTTTTACTATCAACATATTTATTATCTGAATCAGGAATTTAACAGGTATTTTCATCTGACAAAAACACACACCCCCCAAAAAAAAGAAACAAACAAACAAAAAAAACAAAACAGTGCAATGCATGAACGTTTCACCATAAGCTTTCACATAAATTTTACAGACGAGTTCCTTCTAGGAACTCCAATCTGTTAGATGTAAAATGAAAGCCTTTTGTTTAGGTGTAAGGTGAAGAGAGAAATGCTGCAAGCTTCATTTAATTTCCTTGCTGACTTTATACTTACTCGCTGTTGAAGGATTTTTGTGTATTTTCTTTGATCCTCCAGTCAAGTCTATTCATTAATTCTTAATGCAGACCAAACCCACAACTCACTTTATCTTCCAGCTAGATTTAACAAGTCGCCACTGTGCTTTCTGGTATGCTCTTGTGCCTAGACAGTGACCCTTTGCAGCTAAAATGGAATACTAAATTACTAGTAATATAAAGATGGACATAAAAATGTGACTTCTGTTACCTTGCTTATTTTTTACTGGCTTGTGAAGGGAAAAAAGAAAGTAAGAAATTAAGATGATGCTGATGACACATATCCAATGTAAATGAAAGCCCAGTCTAAGAATAGCCACAGGTATATGATGCTGTTCCTACTTTTGTCAGATATTAGGATATGAAAGCCCAGAAGGGGCCTCAAGAGTTTATCTCATTCAGGTCTCTGTTCCAAGGTAAGATGAGACACATCACTGTCCTTGAGAGGTACTAACCAATCTGGAAAACCTCATGTAATGAGATTTTTCCCAATTTTGCTGAACAAAAAAAAAAAAAGGGTTGGAGAGAGTTGTTATTATAGCTATGGTGGGTTTTTTTCTCCCCAGCCTTCTCTCACAGATTGCAGATTAAGCCGGTCACAACTTGTTCTATGATCAGTGAACACAGAAAACAATTAATTGTCACCTGTCGGTAACAATTTCCATGTACTGGAAGGCTATTATTGTCTCTCTTCTTTTTCTGGTAAAATGCTATCAACCCAGGCATTTTGTAGTGTTGGCGTCTAGCCAGTTGTTCCCAATACATTTGTGTGCATGTGCATTTGTCCAGTTCATCAAGGTAGCTCTGATTTTTAAAGTTGTTATTAAAATGGCAAAAAATGTCAACTCAGTAACATCCGCAGGTTTTATACACATACAAAGTATTCTGTCATCCGAGCCATTCATGAAAATGGCAGATTTTGCAGGACCTGACACAAATCCTTGCAGGTCTCCTTGGTACCTTTTCTCAGCTTGATGGAGTACAACTGGTAACTATTCCTTAAATTGTGTGCAATTCAATCTTGACCATATTTCCCTCTTCTGCTTCTGGGAATGTCATGTGTGACAGTATCAAGAGCTTTAGTGAAGTCAGGCTATATCACATCTACCGCCTGTCCCTTATCCACTACAGCAGTTGGTCTGTCAGGGAAGGAAATGAGATTGGCCCGACTGATTTCTCCTTGGAAAATCTATGTTGTCTGTTCCTTATCACATTATTATCCTTAAGGTCTTTAAAAATTGATTGTTTAATAATTTGTTTCAGTATCTTTCCAGTTATTGAAAATAGAGTGACTGCTTTTCACTGCTTTCCGACTGCTTTTTCCATTTGTAAGGACAGTCTCAAAGTTCTTTGCTCTCCATAAATTCTCAACAAATTTCAGTTAGTTCATTACATACTGTACAGTGACCATCACCAGGCCTGAACAACCTGAGAACATCTAACTTACTAACATATTCTTTGTCTTCTCTTTTTCTCCGTGGCAATACAAAATCAGTACAGGTATGTTGGTTTTTTGTGCCACTGATCCAGCTCCTATTTCGAAAGTGTGTGTGTGTTTGTTTTTTAAAAAGGTATTGGTTTATGTTCTGTTAGAACTGATACATTGAAGATGCTTTACTCAGATACACTATGAATTGCTAGAGATAAAAATAAAACTGACTGTAAATCAAAATTTATAAGAAGTTTAAGTTCTGTTGAGCCATGGTTCCTTTTTCATAGCTTCGCAAACTAAATTGAGGCATTATTGTTTTGAAATGTGTTTAAACTAGGCTCCCTGTTAAGTCTCTAAGGAAACAGCCATCTCTGTGAGAGCACTGTAGTTGAGGTAAATGCACAATAATCTCCGGAGATGCCCGTCTCTCTCCACAGACTATCTGTGAAGTCTCAGTGAGTATGTTGCTTATTTAAGCACCTAAATGATAAAGGTTAAGCTGGAGGAAAGAAGGTGTTTAAGGCAGGTGTTTAATGGCACTTCAGTACCGAGAGATGCTGATAGGCCCTTCACAGCCTCAGACTATCCTGAGCCATGCCGATTTATTTCTTTATGTGTCAAAGGATTTTAAAGCCCTGTGTGTTAGATTTCTGTGAGTGCCACCAGTCTGGATAGCTATGACTGTATTAGTGAAGCAAACAGGGCTATAGCCTGACCACTGTGCCGTGACTGTGTATGCCATTTATTTGTTGAGGACTACTTCACTGTTGTACGACACAGTTTTGGCCTATGCCAACTAGCATTCTCACAGACCATCTGGCTGACGAAGCAGGGCTTGCTCAAAGTAGGCATGGTGAATGAAGCCACTGTTTTGGGGATGAAAAGAGCACATGGTTGCCTGGATTTGAGTGGAGCCATCCATGCCCCTTGCACTGCAGAGGAGAAGCAGGTCTGGTTGTGGGTTGTTTTAGTCTGGTTTTGTTTAGGTTTTCTGTGGTTTTGGTTTTGTTGTTGGTGGTTTTTTGTGTGGTTCGTATTTTGGGTTGTTTTGTTTTTTGAGTGTGTTTCAGATATAGCCGGTGAGGTTGGGTCTTCAATGTGTCTGCTTTTCATGCACTTTTGTAAATGCTACCCTTTGTCACAATGTTGTACAACTAAGTAATCACCTTTGTGGTATAAATTACATCCTCATGATACAGTCTGGCTGGTCTGCTGTGTGAAATACCTCTGTCTAAAAATCTTGAACTGTATAACATGCTAATAGCATTGAATAGTCATTTACTAATTACTGGCTATATTGTTACTGCAAAGTAATATAAAGAAGGAAAATACACGAAAGATGTTTATTACTTTGGGTTTCTCCACAGAAAATCAGTTTAAAAGTTATTGTTAAATGAGAAGAAAGAAAATGGAAAAGTGGTATCGGCAATATTTAATGTAGCACAAAAGATTAGTGGTCAGTGAAACCTCTTTGTAACTTGCTCTTTTTAAAGGTATGTATTCAATCTTTACAAGGCCTTCCAGCCTTGCAGAGAAGCATTGGGCTGGAAGGGAATGTTGCTCCATTTGAAACAGCTATCTACAAAGTGTAAGTACATTATAACTGCATTGATAGTTCCATTATCACAGCATGACTCTATCAGACTCAGTGAGGTTGCTAAGTAATCAGTCAATTGCTGGTCTTTCTTAAGAAGTAGGGTTCTGAAAAAGAAAAGGAGTGCTGTATGGAAAAGTATTGCTTTCGGTGTTTATTTCCAGTGGTGGAACTTATTTTAGTAAAATATAGGCATATTTTATTCAGAGATGGAACTGAATGGCAAGTCCACACTTACAATATTGATGCTTTAACGTGAGGCTCTGCCGTACTGAATAGCACTAATGTACAAGGTCACTGCAAGATGCAAAAGAAAAATGACTAAGAAGAAAATAGAGATGCAAATCTGATGGGCATGAGAGAATGATATCTATCACATTTGAAACAGGTCATCTGTAGCAATAACCTGCTAGTTTCAAAACTGATACCCGTATGTATATAATGATGGTTCAGAAAATAGCCGCCATATCAGACAGGAGTCAGATTGCCTATTACAGCAACTGCCGGATCACCTTTACAATTGCCTGTTGCAAGGTGTCATTAAAAAGATTAGTTGAATCGTTGGGCAATCTGAACACTGATGCCAACATGTGAAAAATCCAGTGTAGAGCCATTTTATTTCCTCTGAAGTATTTCTGGTGTTAATATCACCAGACGTGTGCTGTTTGGAAACTTGGCTTTCCAATCTGTCCAGGTTCTTGATTTCAGTAGTTTTTAATAGAAATTTTCAAGTATTCTTTTGTGAAGAACTTGATAGTTGAATCTTAAGACAGAAGAAATACCTGGTATATCTGTGATGAATGGAATTAAATCCAGTTGGTGGCTGGTCATAAGTGGTGTTCCCCAGGGCTCAGTATTGGGGCCAGTGCTGTTTAATATCTTTATCAATGATCTGGATGAGGGGATCAAGTGCACCCTCTGTAAGTTTCCAGACAACACCAAGTTGGGCAGGGAGGTTGATCTGCTTGAGGGTAGAGAAGCACTACTGAGGGATCTGGGCAGGCTGGATCCATGGGCTGAGGTCAACTGTATGAGGTTTGACAAGGCCAAGTGCTGGGTCCTGCCCTTGGGTCACAGTAACCCCATGCAATGCTGCAGCCTTGCAGCAAGAGTGACTGGAAAGCTGCCCGGTAGAAAAGGACCTGGGGGTGTTGATTGACAGCCAGCTGAACATGAGCCAGCAGTGTGCCCAGGTGGCCAAGAAGGCCAACAGCATCCTGGCTTGTATCAGAAATAGTGTGGCCAGCAGGACTAGGGAAGTGATTGTTCCCCTGTACTCAGCACTGGTGAGGCCACACCTTGAGTTCTGTGTTCAGTTTGGGGCACCGCAGTGTAGGAAAGACATTGACATGCTGGAGCGTGTTCAGAGAAGGACAACGAAGCTGGTGAAGGGTCTGGAGTACAAGTCCTATGAAGAGCATCTGAGGACGCTGGGGTTGTTTAGCCTGGAGAAAAGGAGGCTGAGGGGAGACCTTATCTCTCTCTACAACTTCCTGAAAGGAGGTTGTAGTGAGGTGGGGGTTCGTCTCTTCTCCCAAGTAACAGGTGGCAGGATGAAAGGAGATGTCCTCAAGTTGCGGCAGGTGAGGTTCTCAGGCACTGTAACAGGCTTCCCAGAGAAATGGTGGAGGCACCGTCCCTGGAGGTGTACACGTAAAAGACATGTAGATGTGCTTAGGGACATGATTTAGTGGTGGACTTGGCTGCGATAGGTTAACGGTTTGGCTCGATGATGTTAAAGGTCTTTTCCAACCTAAACAATTCTATGATTCTATGATCTATTAGGCCTACTCTTGCTCCCTTGAATCTAGTTTAAGTATCTACACAGGTACAATGTAGACTGAAATAGCTAGCTAAGTGTGAGAAAATGGATCAAGAAATATATTTTATAGACAAAGAAGAATCTTAGAGGGATATTATTTAGAATATTGGATATTCTGCCTGATAGTAGGTTTTAAAAATAATGTTAACCTTTTGTTTGGTTAGATACACTCTTCCAGGAGAGCCTAAGCTAGCAGACAGTACTTAAGGAATGAGGGGATGCAGAGGATGATTTCTGTGGCCTTGATCTGCTAGGATGTTTTGAGCCAACTCATCCCATGGTCTGTTCAAGCTAGAGTAATATCGATTCATATTATATATTTACATTGGATGTTCACCAAGTCAGATTGCTCATTGAAGTTTCTCTCTACAGTGAGTAAATACAGAGCAACTCCTCCAGAAGATGTGTCACAGCAGCTAAGTTTAGCTCCTTATTGACTTTTTAGGGAGACCCAGGAGGCATATCCTCTAAAACAAAATTGCTGAGGCATATTCCCTCTCTGTTAGAACAGTGAGTGCCTGGTGTCCTTTGGGTCTTAGTGAAAGGGAAGCTGTATTTGCCATTTCAGAAGTGACTGTTATTCCTAGAGTGGGTTATGGGAATACGTTCTTTAGGGATGGACCTGTTTTTGGTATGTTTCTATAGCACTTGAATTTGGACTTTTGGAGCAGGACTGTAATTCAAATTTTGGATTCAGAACTGCAATATTGCCACAGCTGGTAGGAAGAATCCAGTTTTGAGAGGGCTTGATGCATCTGTATCAAGAGAGAGGTGTATGAACAGCTCTCCCTTCCTTCTGTTGACTACATATAACCTTCTTGTAACTCTATTCCTGTATCCTTGTGAGGAAAAATGACAGAAGATACAGCTGCAGCATGCTAAGAAGTTGAGGGGTATGGTGTAGCACCATGCACACTTTTTGTGCAAATAAGTTCCTGAAGAATTCAGGGTACTTCTAAGTCCTGAGCTGCTTCCCATAGTCCAAGAGCCAACTTGTGAAGAGCATGAGTGTAGTAAATGTGCTTTTTGGAGTGGATGACATCTGTATCTGTGCATTTATTATCTCTGTCGATCTGATAGCATATGCTGGAACTTGTATGGAGAACACTGAATTAATAAAAGCCAGTCATGTGATCCCTCTGAGTATCCTTGCAAGGATATTTAGAGGCCTCATGTTCTTAGACAAATACCAAATTAATCACAGAAATAAAGTAAAAGTGAAACCCATTTAGAATCCACTACATTTTTTTCATCATTTTAAGAACCCCAACAAAACATCGGTGTGCAGGAATGATGGTTGTAGCTTTTGTTTACACATATGGTCTAAGTTAATTGTGTATATCTATTTTTAATACAGCTCTATAGTAGCGTTTACTGCTTTAAAAAGAAAGGAAAAAAACCCCAAAATTAAAAATTGCTGTTGGAATACGTAAAGATAAATGATGCAATATGGTACAATTTTCAGGGGAGGTAAGTATAAGGATCAACCTTTTAAATCCATTTAAAAGTTGGGGAGAAATATGCATATCAGACAATATTGTTATTACTACTACATAAAATTTGGCAGAGATCCCGATGCAGGTTTCTTGTATAAAAACAGTTTAGTGCCATGCAGTTCAGATTATTTGGCTGTTGTATACAAAGCACTTGTGATCATTTGTATCCTCTGTATTTTATTTGCATCTTTGGTTAGAATCAAGATGTGCATGTGTGAAAAGAGGATTTGTGAGGGATAGTGTCACTTTTAAATTAATTAATAGATAGTGATGCATTGATATTTTATGAATAAACCTTCCCAGTAAATTTTCAGTACAGTATAGGGGAACTGTATACTCAAGTGCATTCTTTTTAAGCAAGAGGCTTAGCAGCCTCCACTTATAATGGCTTAAAGATTTGTTTTTCCAAGATTTTTTTGTAGCAGATGCTGTAAGTTCTAATAGTTTACAGCCATATGGTAAAGAAATGAACAAAATGTACTGGAACTTTCTGTTCATGTTCAGCAGCTGTCTTGTAGTGTTTTAATATCAAATAAGTCTCAAACCTAGAAGAGGTGTTTTCCCTCATTATTGCTTATCATAAAAATGACCTATGAATGCCAATCTCCACCCTTTTGGGTTCAAATACTCTGAATGTAAACATGTATATTACTTCCTTGTAGAGTGTAATTTTGAACTCTGTCTGTCCTTGCTCTCACACATTTATTTTATCATGAGACAATCCTCTGCTAGAAAACTTACAGAAATTATTTTTTCTGCTTCCATGGCCAAAACAGTGAAATAAGCAAACTGACATTTGCATTTCTCGTTTGCTGCATTATAAAGTTTTGATCCACCCCACAGGCTTCTGCCCTTTGGATTGGGCTAAAGACGTTTCAAAAATCTGTCATAATAAATAGACTTGCAAGACTCTTACAATGAAACAGAGAGTGCCCTGTCTGGTAGACAGAGAATTTTACAATTTATTGTCAGTTTTTCTAATTGTATTGAAAATGTAATTATACACAATAATATAGAACACATTAAAATATGCTGTTTATTGCAAAATGGAATCCTAAAAAATTCACCTTCATCCATGGCGCAAAAGTCTCTAAGGATGCATTGCCAGTACTGTGCGAGTGTTTTGAGGAATTTTGCATGAGTTAAAACTCAGGCAGATAAAAAGAATAATGAATGAATTGGAGAAGGTAGACCAGGGAATTTTGGTTTTCCCATCTCATAGTATAAAAGCAAAGAAAACAGCAGAAGGCAGGAAATTCAAGATGAAGATAAGAATTTTTTTTCATGCAGTGTATATTTTAACTCTAGAACCCATTTCTTAGGAAATTGTGAAAACTGAGAGTTTAACAAAATTCCATACTTCATTTGTTACTTAAGCCACTATCCAAAATACCCAAGGTTACTACTAATAATGACAATATGTACTTGTGGAAGGTGTATGTAAAGTATGCGTTCTTGTTCTTCTAACATATAGAATCATAGAATAGTTGGGGTTGGAAGGGACCTTTAAAGGCCATCTAGTCCAACCCCCTGCAGTGAGCAGGGACATCTGCTACTAGATCAAGTTGCTCACAGCCCCGTCCAGCCTGGCCTTGAAGTGTCTTCCAGGGATGGGGCTTCTACCGCCTCTCTGGGCAACCTGTTCCAGTGCTTCACCACCCTCTTTCTTCCTTATTTCTAGTCTGTATCTCCCCTCTTTCAGTTTAAAACCAGTACCCCTTTTCCTCTCACAGCAGGTGCTGCTAAGAAGTTTTCCCCCATCTTTCTTATAGGCCCCCTTTAAGTAGTGAAAGGCTGCAATAAGGTCTCCCCGCAGCCTTCTCTTCTCCAGGCTGAACAAGCCCAACTCTCTCAGCCTGTCCTCACAGCAGAGCTGCTCCAGCCCTTGGATCATTCTTGTAGCCTCCTCTGGACCTGCTCCAACAGCTCCATGTCCTTCTTGTGCTGAGGGCTCCAGAGCTGGACGCAGCACTGCAGGTGGGGTCTCACCAGAGCAGAGTAGAGGGGCAGAATCACCTCCCTTAACCCGTTGGCCATGCTGCTTTGGATGCAGCCCAGGAGATAGTTGGCCTTCGGGGCTGCAAGAACACATTGCTGGCTGATGTCTAGCTTTTCACCCCCCAGTACCCCCAAGTCCTTCTCAGCAGGGTTGTTCTCAATCCTTTCCTCCCCCAGCCTGTATTGATACTGGGGGTTGCTCCGACCCAGGTGCAGGACCTTACATTTATCCTTGTTGAACCTCATGAGGTTCACCTGGGCCCACCTCTTGAGCTTGTCCAGGTCCCTCTGGATGGCATCCTGTCCCTCAGGCATGTCCACTCTACCACTCAGCTAGGTGCTGTCCTCAAACTTTCTGAAGGTGCACTCAATCCTACTGTCTTTGTCATTGATGAAGATGTTAAAGAGTACTCGTCCCAATATGGATCCCCAAGGAATACCATTCATCACTGATCTCCATCTGGACGTAGAGCCATTGACCACTACCCACTGAATGCGACCATCCAGCCAATTCCTTATCCACCGAACAGTCCACCCATCAAATCCATCTCTCTCCTATTTAGAGAAGAATGTTGTGGGGAACCGTGTCAAAGGCCTTACAGAAGTCCAGACAGGCGACATCCGTAGCTCTTCCCTTGTCCACTGATGTAGTTGCTCCATCATAGGAGGCCACTAGGTTGCCCTTGGTGAAGCTGTGCTTGCTGTCTCCAATATGTTGGGATAAGACCAGATGTGGCAATGACTTAACGTATCATACTCTGAGGCTGATAGAAGACCTCTTTAAAACATCTAGTGCTGTCCCCTAGTAGATGTGGGGAGCAAATTTAGGAGGATGATGAGGTTGCTCCACTTGGCATTCTTCATATTTAATTCGTGGATGAATGGGCAGCTGTAAACCTGAATAAGACAATGAGAGTGTTAGTTTTTGCTAGTAATGCTAAGAAGATTGCTGCCATGAATGGTTGTCTTCTAGGATGTATATAGACCTAGAAACTCACATGCTAAATATTATCAGCTATACATGATCTAGAATTGAGTATGACCACCTACTTACCTAGAGACTTTTGTAGTTCCCTGAGCCATTAAGTTTCCTATAAATAGCTGTAAAAATATAAGGATCTGCGTTTGTCACATCATCTTATATGTCTTTAAGAAACAGAATATATTAACACAAAATACGCTATTTTTAGAGTGCATGTATCTAATTCATCACAAGTAGAGATTTTTTTTAAAAAGGCTTAGTAATTTAACTCACAGGAGGGCAAAGGTGGAATCTTAAATTCAATGGAAATTCCAGTTCTTAAAAAGATCTGCTTACTGCCTCTGCAGCAAAAGAGCAACCTAGTGCTATTTTTAAATTTATCAATAGTAAGGACAGAAACCCTACTCTGTATGTAACCTTTCAGTGGATTGTTACCGAGTGTGTTTAGTAAAACACATGTAAAAAGCATGTAAAAAGAGATGAAAGGTGTGGTCAGAAATTTTATCTGGAAGGCATTTTTAACACTGCATAGGTTCATTTCCTTTACTGTTGCTGTCTTGCAGGTATTTAGCATTTATAGACATCATACCCTTGTAATTGAACTTGCATGAATCATTTATTTACTAGGCTGCACTTACGGGTAATATATGTCAAGGGAATTCATTTTTTATTACAGCTGATGTAGCCATTATGATGTCATAATATGTACAGGGATAGAGATACAGCTTGAACAGAACTTCTGTCTCTTAAATCTGTAAAGCCCGGTACTGTCTGCATTTCTGTTTTAGAAGCAGAAGTGCAAGACTTGGTGGTGTAGCGTTCTGCCACCCTTTAACAACAGCTTTCTGGTCAGGATAAAAAATATTTTATCCTAGCTACATCAGTGGTAATATCTGCATATAATTCAGTCTTAAAAAAATAATTCAAAAAAAAAAAAAAGGACAAAATACAGAAACTTGCCAAATACAGTAACATACACTGTTTTCCTGTAGGAGTTTAAATGAGAGCCTGTATCTTTTAAGATTCAATTCTAAAAACTAACTGAGGAAAAATATGAAAACATGCACATTATGTTTGTCAGAGTAACTGAGCTGAATTGCCTGATTGCAAGTCTAATCTTTTGTTTTCATTGGGGATATCACAAAATGCCTCACTTCTTTGCCTGCTTCCGGGCTGACTGCTTTGCCAGGTCTGGACAGAGTAATCAAGCCAGTACAGAATGAAGGGTGCCCCCACCAAGAGATACCTAATTCTTAGGATCTTTGTCTTGGAAAGTTCAAACAGCAGTCTGTGCTCACTGTGAACTGATAGAGCACACTGGCTTACCAAACCACAAAAAAAAAAAAAAAAAAAAAAAAAAAAAAGTGATGCTGGAGCACATTCAAAGAGCAACGAAGCTGGTGAAGGGTCTAGAGCACAAGTGCTGTGAGGAGCGGCTGAGGGAGCTGGGGTTGTTCAGCCTGGAGAAAAGGAGGCTGAGGGGAGACCTTATTGCTCTCTACAACTGCCTGAAAGGAGGTTGTAGCGAGGTGGGGGGCATTCTCTTCTCCTAAGTAACAAGCGACAGGATGAGAGCAAACGTCCTCAGGTTGCACCAGGGGAGTTTTAGATTGGATCTTGGGAAAAATGTCTTCACTGAAAGAGTTGTCAAGTATTGGAACAGGCTGCCTAGGGAAGTGGTGGTGCTTAGGGACATTGTTTAGTGGTGGACTTGGTAGTGTTAGGCTAATGGTTGGACTCGATGGTCTTAAAGGTCTTTTCCAACCTAAATTATTCTGTGATTCTATGATGATGCTTATATATGGCATTTTAATTCCATTTTGACAAGTGAAACAGAGACATCCCTCTGTTCACCTGGAAATGCCACCATCTCTGGAATAGGTGAGCTGCAACTGTTTAGTAGCCTGTCATATCACAGGCTGTCACATAGCAAAATCATTTATATTGGGATTATGTTATGCAACACAGAGAACAACATACCGCAGACCTCTGAGCCCCGTGACAGCATGGGTGGAAGGATGGGGATGAGCAAGTTCCTCTGCTCTGTGATATAAGTAGAAGGTCACTTGCTATAGACAAAAACCAGCTTGTTGGTCAAGTTTAATAAAATGGAAAAGGTTCAATAGATAACCCCTATGTTTTAATCTACTATGCTACTACCAAGCAATACTATGAGGTGTAATTAGGAGATGGAGAATGGACACTTGAGAAAATAAAGAGCTTTGTCAGACTATACCTATAGCTAGAATAGTTCAAATATCTTTTTGTGGCCATAACAGACGTCACTACATAATTGAACAGCAAACATTGAAGCAGGAGCAACATTTAGAAGGAAACATACAATGGGTTTTTATAGATAAAACCTGTTCTTGAATACACAGTGTCTTCTGATGCTTTTTACAGTCCAAGAGGGATGGGCTTATGCAGGAGGAGTGAAAGGTTTGGCACATAAGAGTAATATATTTATGTTAGCCAAATCTCCAAAGAAGCATTTCCTTAAATACATCACATAAATCTTTGAGAATGTCTGCTTTTGAGAAGCTTATTTTTTTAGTTTAGTATCTCTGGTCAGAATGCCCTTTTTCTGAGTAGCGCCATGCTATTTTAATTGCTTATTCAGATGCATCCTTTCGGCGCTCAGACTAAACTGGCAGAAAAAAAAAAAAAAACCAACCTGTCAGATTTCCATTGGTCTTTGTCTTGTGTAGAATTTTATTTCCAAGGTTAGGGTTTGCTGACGCAAATTTTAAAACATTTTTCTAGATAGTCATACAAGAAAATGTAAATGAGAACAGTCATAAGTAAAACAATTTGAATAATCCTAGTTTAGGGATCCATCTCTTTTTAGGGAAAAGCTTGCTGTTCTGTTTAATTGTTTATGTGGTAGTCTATATTTTAGTAAAATTTAGAGGTCATTAGGAGCAACACTTCAATTTAAAATAGAGAGAGAAGGTTTGTACCAGTGTTCTTGGCAATCCACAATGTTCACACCAGTGTACAGGGTGTCTATGCTTTGTGTTGTTACACAGACAATACCTAGTTCATGGTGCATGTAGTGGTAGCATCCAAATGTTTGTTGTAAACCTATAGTTGTCTACTACCTATATTTATAAAACTTTACATCCTCACTGCTGAATAGTAGCAGAAGTATTATAAGCTTTATATATATATGCTTAATGGAGAGTTGTGGAAGAAGTCTCATTGCTGAATCTCCTGAAGACTACTTACATTGATTACGTTACATTCCAGAAATGTATCTTCATAGTAAAAATAGTAGATTTTGAACCAGGAACTGATCCAGAGAACCCTTTTGGAAATTTTTGAAGAAAACGACAGTTTTACACAATTCTAAATATCTGGAGATAGAGTCTAGTAAGAAAAAGTGTCACAAAACCTTAGATTTGGGGGAAACTCCTATGCCTTTCACTTATTTTGTAATATATATTGCCAGAGCTTAAAGGCGATAATTACTTTGAAAAAAAGTTTTGTAGTGCTATTTTAGAAGTGAAAAATCTAAAGAATCTTTTAGCTCTGCTTTTTTTCAGTAATATGTTCTTTAACCTACTAGGTGTAATAATAATTTATGAGATAGGGGTTAATAAGTCATCTGAGAAGCTGAGGTCAAGTATGTACTGATTTGATTTCTGTACAAATCAGATCAGGCACATAAGATATTTTATATCTATTATTTAGTTCCCAGTTCAGGTTTGATGATTTTTCACTTCTATTTATGACACTTAACTATGCTAAAGAGGAGTTCAATGTGTCTAAAGGAAAAAAAAAAATAAAAAGCAGTTTTTCTTCAGAGGAAGGCTAAACCCCACCTAAAATTGCAAACAGATCAATCAGGCGGTTCATCAATAAATATATACCATCTTCTGCAGAGCTACATGTGACCTGAGGCTTTGGGAAGCATGAGCTCACTCTGAGGTAGACAGACAAAGCACAGTTGAGTTATATTCTCTTTTCAAAAGCAAAGATTGTCTTCTAATTTATTGAGGCAAGAGATAATTAATTCTCAGATTCAATACAGGGAGACAAAGAATTAGATTCCATGTTTCCATCCCAAAATAAGGCCTAAAAGTAGAAGTTAAGAAAGCTAGAGGGTGTATAACAAAGTAAAACTGAATTCTGAAATCAGGATTACACTCAAAAGTTCATGGAGAAATTTGTCTGCAGATGGTCTCTAACCCTCATGCTATGGGGGGAAAAAAAAATTCTCGTTCCAATTTTGTTCTGTCCTCGAAGGGGAAAGCAGGAGCATCATTTGTCTTTTTCTTCCTTCCTTTCAGTCTTCTTACAGGGAACTGCAATCTTTTAGGTGATAATACTGCCAAACTGTGTTGCCACATAGCTGAAGATCTTGATTGCAGAACAGTACAGCTCTTATGACTGTGAACCTCACATTTCTCTTTTCATCTGTCTTATCTTTTTAAGTGCATCAATGCCACTGCATACCAGGTTTCCGTGATGGTATGTTTTATCAGCTCAATGGGATAGATTGCATTGCAGGCCCTCTAAATCTCCAACCGAAAGGTAATTCTCTTCCTCCTGCTGCCATCCTTTTCTGTAAGGCAAGAATATACAGAGGTTGTTTCTTATTTGTTAGAACTGAGCAGCAGAGACCAGCAAAGCTATGCTAAACACGCAGTTCCTATTTCACTTTTAGAAGCTTGGAAAAAAGCACGCTATTATACTTCTCTTCTGGAAGCTTTTGTTGCGAAACAAAACCTTCTTTTTGCACAACACTGGCTGCATGTTTTCTGTTACCCATATTCCCTTTTGATGGAACAACTGGATGAGGGACAAAACAGCAATCAGGCTGATTTGGAAAAGCAAGGTCAGTAATTCAGGGAAATCATTTGCAGCACTGCTAGAAAACCCTAGAACATTAAATTGTCTTCTATATATGGACCCAAATTAATTACGCTTTGTTTCACTAGGATCAGGGTTCTTCTTGCCTCTTCTTTTAGCCATCTTCACGTTGATGTGAAGATGGCTAAAAATTCTGTCCAAATGGATAACTGCCTGGTTGGCAAGTATGAAGAGGTAATCTGAAAAGAATTTAGGCAAAACTTCATCGTTTCACTCTAATTTGAAAGGTATCTTCAAATAATATCTATAACCTGGATGGTTTAACATGATTCTGAATTGAGCTTTCTGTGTAGGAACGGAAGTTTCATCAGACTTGTGAATGTTAAGTGCATGTCGATTCTCCTCCCTCTCTTCCATTTTTAATTAAACATCCAATCTTGTTCTCAGCAGTCAGTTCTCTGTGTAGTTTATGGTAGTAAATTATATCGGTAGTCATTGTTTTGTTGTGCAATAAGCTATTGCTAATTGGCATTTCCTCTTTAATAGACTCTGTTAAGAATTATGTTAAAATAATTGCTGCCAGAAAGCACAGTACAGAACTCTTAATTACTGGCTAACAGTTCTGTCCTTCAGGTCCTTCCTCCAAGCTATCCTTTCGTAGAGCATGTGCTTTTAATTTGAATTCAGCTCAGTAAAACTCAGGAGAGTCTGTTGTCTATCAAAGCCAAACTCATAATAACAAAGAATTTGTCACAGCAGATCAGACCTCAGGTCCCTGTAGTCTGGTGCCATGCCTCTGGCAGTGGCTATTTCTTGATACTTTAAAAGAAGGTAAATCTCTTCACAAATTGCTAATGCATCGTATCCATTTGTGTGACACTGCACATTTCTTTCCAAACCTTGCAGTTCATTGTCTTACACCCTGAAGCATGAGATTTGATTACCCTTATTATCTTAGCTTGCATAGCTACAAATGTTATTAGCAGTCATAAAATTATTCAGTTCTTTTTAAAATGTAGCTATGGTTTTTATCTCAATGACCTGATCTGTCAGCCAGTTCCATTGACTATGGAAAAGAAATGTTTCTTTATATTGTTTCTGCGTTTATCGTTCTTTCATTTAAAACTCCTTTTATTTTATGTGATAGAGTAAAGAGAGGAACCTGATCAGATTTTAATATATCCTACCTTTGAATACCTACATGAAATTCCCTTTAAGTTGCATATTGGTTTGGGTGCTATAAAGTTCTGAACTTTGTCTTTTCTTTTATTCCTGTTTATTATTGGTTCAGCCTTAGAACCAATCAGGTTTGTCTTGTTTTTGTTTTTTTTTTTTTTTTTTTTTTTTTTCTCTCTGTGTGGCTTGGGGTTTTTTTTCCCTGTTATATTTTTTTAACTGGACACACTAATGGATACCTGATATATGATCTGAGGCCTGTGGGTTTTTATAATTTTATATCCCTCTACTGGATTTCATAGCCAAAATTCATTTGTTATTTTTCCTCGTGGTGAAAAAAAAATAGTAAAAGTAAGAGAGTACATAGTCTGTCTTCTGAAGAATTTTATTTCTAAGTTAATGAATTTAGAATAACTAAACATTTTAAACAACTGAAATTGATGGTCTTTCAGTCTCTTTTCAGCAGATCTTCTTGTGTCTGGTAATCAGTATGTGATACACCGTGGGAATTATGTAGACTGTTTATGAACTTTTCTAATTTGCATCACCTTGTGTCTGTTCAAGCTAAATTTAGTCAGTCATTGCGATAGATGCTTTCTCTTACATATTTACTAGAAAAGGAAAAAAGGCTAGTTGTTATATACCATACTTGGTATATCCTGAGGCAAATGGAGTAACTGCTTGTTATGTAGTGTATCTGAAAAAAAACTTGCCCACTTTTTATTTTTCCCTTTGAAAAAATTATTTCACAGCCCCATAGTGTACACCGAGATCTGTTTCCTCATACTTAGCCTCATTTTTTCATAATGAACTTTCATTTTGCTACTTGTAGTATCATTGTAGTTCTTCAGCTATTTGAAGATAGTCATTGTGAAACCTTCCAGTATTTACTTAAAAAACCTAATAAACTCGCATCGCCACAGTTCCCAACTTGTGCAGTTCCATTTCCAAGTCATTAATAAATCGTGCTCATCTCAATAGCAGCCCCAGGGTACATTTTCTTCATTTTGCAGGGCAACCATTTGCCATTACTCATTGTTTCCTGTCGCTCACCATTTTCAAATCAATTCCAGGACTCTGTCCCTTGCCCTGCGTTGGTTTATTTTCCTTAATAGTCTCTGATGGAGGGAACTTAGGGAAAGCTCATGGAAAACCCACGGAGATCGGGTTGTTTAAGCAGCTACTTCAGCAGCCCTTTCCGAAGGAGCTCCAGAGCCCACCCGTGTTTTCACGCATTGGAACAGGCTGCCCAGGGAAGT